>JAPDVR010000002.1:45459028-45601528 GCA_026230005.1 Gila orcuttii | reverse complement strand
GCATGGAGAAGTTATAACACACTTCCTGTTTCACGTTTCTCACCATAATTTCGTTTCCTTGCCACGGCCAAACCGTTCGAGATATCAAAAATCCCCTGGCAATTTTTCATCCTCAATGTATTGTCTTCATGCTGACCGAGTTTTGTGCCATTTCTTTGAATTCTCTAGAAGTACTTTAAATTCCATTGCATGCGTTTTACAAACAACCCTAAACAGCCGACTTCCTGTTGGGCTGGGGTAAAAAGTAAGAGTATGAAGTATATATGAACCGATGAGATCTATATGTGTACCGAGTTTCATATTCTTACATGCAAGCATGTTTGATTTATGGACCAAGTTTTCGGACCCCGTTCCAGGGGGCGCTGTCTAGCCCCCCTGCCACGCCCGGGTACCATCTTCAGCCCGACCCTGATGGCCGCGGGTCCTGACCCGCGTGCAAAGTTTCAAGAGTTTTCGGGCACGTTAAGGGCCCCAAAAGTGCCCGAATAGTCGTAAGAAAAATAAAAGAGAAAAAAATATATATAATCCTAAGGAAAACAATAGGGCTCTGCGCCCTTTCAGGGCTCGGGCCCTAATAATAATCCTTAGGAAAACAATAGGGCCTTCGCCTTTTCAAGGCTTGGGCCCTAATAATAATCCTTAGGAAAACAATAGGGCCTTCGCCTTTTCAAGGCTTGGGCCCTAATAATCCTAAGGAAAACAATAGGGCTCTGCGCCCTTTCAGGGCTTGGGCCCTAATAATTCAGTTGACTCATATTCCTACTGTTGACTAATTTTAAAAGCCTTGAGAAATTAATAAAATACATGTGTTTTATGACTTGCAAATAAACAGGTTTTGAAAACGGTTGTTTTGCAAATTCTGCTAAATGTCAACAAGAACACCAAGTTATTGCTAGAAAAAATAAAATTCAAGAAAAACTTGTGATAGCCATCATTTTAAAGCAAAAGTTTTAGTGATATTTATAGCTGACATGGAATTACATTATAGCTGTTATTTTTTTTACTATTATTGCAAATAATCAAAAACTAAATACTTATTGTAATTTTTTTTCAAGAATACATTATTAATATACACACAAAATAAAAATATTTTTTTCTAACACAAAATATGGATAAAAAAAAAAAAAAAAAAAAAATATATATATATATATATATATATATATATATATATATATATATATATATATATATATTTATATATATATATACCCTTATGTTATAGCCTGTTTTGAACCTCAGGAAAGTAACTTAGCCACTTTGAAAGAAATAGTACACGGGTGACCATTTCAGAGTCGACCGCGCCCTTGGCGTCATTCTATCAGTGGGTATCATCCAACTTTGATGGTTTCATTTAATGTAAAATATGAGCTAATTTAGGCTACATCTTATTTTAAAAAGTGAACCAGCGAGTTGTACTCATACTTTAACGTGATAGTGCCTCAGTAAACGATCAGAAACTTGATTTTCAAAAACATTTCCTTCCAGAGTTCCTTCCAGAGATAATTTCGTCACTGCCAGCATAGTTCAGTAAACGAGGTTATTAGAAAACACGCCCAGTATTTCATTTGGCCAACCAGCTGCTAGTATAGGGTGAGTCAGTCCAATGAGCGAATTAGGGGTTGAGATACACGTACTGTTGCTAGGGCATGGCTTCAACCTTGTTACTATCACTGACTAACCAATCAAATGACATTTCTCAATGTGTCAACATCTTTCCCGTGAGCTTCACTCTTTGAAGTCTTTGATTGGATACAAATGTTTTTAAGTTCCGCCTTTCATACTTTTCTGTTATCTGATTGGGCGAAGAAGCCATCAATCGAGCTCCAGATTTTAGTTTACGTGCAGTCTGCATTATTTTTTTTGTCAGTCTCTACGACTCGGAATTGAACTGTTCATAGCGAGCGTCATCACTTTTTTTGTTTATTTGTTTTGTTTTTGTTTCCTCCATTTGTTTTAAATTTTTTGTTATACAGTGTTAATGCGTTTTTGTATTGTTTTTATTTCTGTAAATACACCAGGATGGAACTTAATTCTCTTCTACTTCTTCTTGAGGCAGCAGAGTATTTGGAAAGAAGAGACAGAGGTATATGGATGTCTGTGTGGTCAACTAAAACAATCTTCGTATTTGCATTTTTTCGTTGTTGGGGTCTAACGTCACTTATAAACCTGCCAGCTGATCAAGTGTAGTTTAATTCAAGCCCAAAAGGACGATAGCAACTTGTTACTGTGAGTTACTAAAGTCAATAAATAGTCAGTTATCGGGATAAGATGACTTACATGTGTCATTCATCACAACCTATGTTAAAATGTTGATTCGTTTTCATTTTCCGTCAAATGTAACCCGGGGGATGGGGTGTTTGCTTTACAGTAAGTTAAGAGAAACACAATTCGTTATTTTAAACGGCTTGACGTGAAAACATAATATAAAGTGTCTAACTTTCTAACCGTCTAAATTGTTGTTCACTGAATCACACAAGTCTGTATTTAATGATGGTTTTATTTACTTTCTCACTAGAAGCTGAACACGGTTATGCGTCTGTTCTGCCGTACGACATCGACTTGTCCAGAAAGAAAACTAAATCTTCTCCCATTTCAAGAAAAAACCACAACAATAGGTAAATACAATACAAGGACATTGCTATATTAATGGATGGATACATTCAAACTTTGTTTATTCTACGTGTAATCGCCATTTTTGTTGATGGGCTTGGCTGTGTATAAACATTGCCACGCGTACAGCGTCAACTTTCTGCTGCTGCTGCTTTCCCTTTTCCACTGCTGTCATCTCCCTTCTACTCAATCATTTTTATGTGAAAGCATATATTTCATGAGCAAAAACTATTTGTTCAAACACTACTGCCAACTTCAGTACATTTTTAAGGATTTGTAATATATACAGGAAGTAGCTTAAAACACTAGTTTGCATGCTTAAATTTATTTGTCAACCATTTTTTGATCATGCATTCTTGCACACTGAAAACAAACAGTGACTTCAGAAGTAATGTTTTTCTCACAAGTTGCAATTTTATTGACTTCATTAAATATGAGCATTAATGTGGTCACATGCATAGGCTATGTCATAGACAGTGGGCTTGTAGTAGTGTAGATAAGGTGTGGTTAACCTCTCACTGTTGGGTGTGGTGTGAATAGACTCAAGTCTGCTGCTGGAGAGTTGACCCCTGGATCTGTTTTGCGGCATTAGTCCCCTTTCCTTGCAATGTCAAAGCAAAACAGCAGGAGCCTAGTGTGCTGCCCTTCCCCCACATAGGCATAGAAAGCACTGAAAAGGGGAAATCTATGGGATATCCAGGAAATTTGTGATTTTTACTTTTTACCAAAATTTACTTACTATACTTTTCTAATTGATTCCCAGATTACAAAAACATCTGATGAAAGTGTGGACTTTCAGTAGTGTAATGTTAAATTTTTTTTTTCTCCCAACACCATGTATTCTGCGTTAGCCTTGTGCCTGTATTTTTAGTCACGCTAATGTTTTTATATAATGAACATAGCTTATAGCATCTTTTGCTATGCAGCCTCATACCTGTCATTTGCATTAATTTCATTATGCATACTCAGGGATACCTCCACATTAAGGGAGAGGTAAAATCATTATTTTTGCAGTCCCACATGGTTAATCTAGTCGTGCAGAAAGTGCAAACTGCAGCTTCGACATACAATAAACAACTGATGCTATGACCCATATATTTTGTTTCTATCTTGCATTGAGTATAATCTCTCTGTTTTGTTTGTTTGTTTGGAGAACATGTAATTGCCCTATCGTACACACCAGCATTCATACCCTGGACTAAAATAGCAATTTGTTGTAGTGTGCTGAATTTCCTCTGCGTCATTGAATGCATGCTGTTGGCGCCTTACAGTGATATTGGCCTAATAGACACAGTAAGGGAATGCAAAATTATTGTGTTTTGTCTATAATATAGAATTTGGAGCATAACAGCATGTGGAGTGGGAAGGGACATCAAAAGCATATAATTCATTTATTCATAGATTTATTTAAACTCAAAATGTGTTGCATTACCTTCCGGTGCAATGATAATTTATTGAATATTTATACAACAAGGGCATTTTTGTTAATTTTGTCAATAGACAACATCTTGACCAAGTGCACATGTGTGCTAACAGACACATGCAGCTCTTTGATGTTCCTTTCGGACCACATAATTTCATAACGAACATCACCACTATTTCACACTGCTTTATTTTGCCACAGTAGATTGTAACAGCATCACTATCATTATATAAACATCCTATAGCACTTGTTCAGAGCTACAGAGTTCTCCACTTCTGCCCCTTTTTTATATGCTTTGTTAAAGAGGTTTACATGCTCATCTATGTTTCTATTTATTCCCCGTTCAGGTCATCACACAATGAGCTGGAAAAACACAGGTAAGATCATATCTGATATCCTACAATTCATATGAACTGTCATTTAAGAAATGGCTTTAAGAGGGCTTTATGAGTTTTTATATGAAGGAACCATCAAAAGAGGATAAAATTAACATTCGCTAATCTGCTAAATGTTGTTGATAATCATCCATGATTAACTTAAAATCCAATTTGGCAGGTTATGGTTCATAAATTATGTTTGTTTCACTACACAGGAGCCAAAGGTGCCCTTTACTGTTTTTATTGAGATGCTGCTGCTTAACCTGCTGCATTCAGTGTGAAATATTTGCCATCAATATACTGACTCAAAGGGCATGGGAATATCATATGATATATTGGGGCATGATTTTCACTATCATTATCGGACGCCTTGGGAATGAGAACGGGTTGGCTTTTTTGAATGCATGTTATTGGAGTAGAGGCTTTACTACTTTTGTGAAGAAACATTTATGAATTGACAGCCTGTCTACTAATCTTCAGGGTGTTTGCCATTAAACATTCATTTTGGAGTGATCTGTACTTGAGTTTCAAACAAAATAAACATGTTTTCCTGCATTGCCCTTCAAGGGCACAAAAACACTGTTTGAAATTTCACCCCACAGGTATAAGATTCAGATTTTGATTTTATAATAAATATATTTAAATCTAAGCTGTCACTTTGAAAGGCAATTTTCTTAGTTAATTCTAGTAAGTATTTTTGTTTTAGCTAGTAGAAATTCTGAATGATTGGTAAAAAAAAAAAAGTTGCCAAATTGTCTTGAGTGAAAAAGTTGATTTCAAACCCTGAAGATGAGGTGATAGTTAGAGATAGTGTTTGCTAATTAAGAGTTAGAATAAACTAATTACAATGTGACAGACAATTTTGTGCTGTTGTTTGTTCCAGAGATCGGGTGTGTTTGTGTGAGAATTGTGTCCCTTGTGCTGATATCTTGGAGTTTGCCAGTCACATGCTTAAGTTTGAGGAATTGATTACTGCTGCTCTGTGAGAAATATGTTCAGTCATGTCTTTCCTCAGAATAGAGCTTCTGAACCATTGACAGCAGCACTAGGCAGAGTACAGGGGGGAACAGGAAAACCATATGGACAGGTTTATGACATTTTTAAAGGGACATATAGAAATACAAAAGAAAAAAACATTCCAATGTCATACAACTTCCTGTTACTGTATCTCTGTGTAAGGGGATCCAATTTTGAGTTAATGCTCTAAAACAAGGGGACCCCTGGTCTGCAGCGGTACTGCAGGGGGTCCGCCAATTAATGTTTGATCACAAAAATATTTTTTTGTTAAACAAATTAAAACATGGCTAAAAAAACATCACAAAGTCAAATTTAAATATAAGCACTCTGAAACAAAACCAACAGGACCATCAGTTGATACTGTAACAATATAATATTATTGGCGAAACACTCATTTTGAGAACGTGAAATGTTCTTATTTTTACAGTGTGTTATTGCAGCCAGGAGAAATTTAGCCATGTTTCTCTCTTGAACACAATGTCCAATCAATGGTGTTTGTTAAATCCACTCAAAAATCTGAGTTTTTGCTCAGTTCTCGCTCGCGAGTTCTGCGAGACTGCGAGCGAGTTCTCGCTCGCTCTCGTGAATCATCTCATTAACAAACAAATACACAATGTAAGTAAGAGATTCATTATGCAGTAGGGCTGTAGTCAACCAAAGAAATCCTTAGTCGACCAAAGTCTTGTCCTGCGCTAGTCGACAAAAAAAAAAAAAAAAAAAAAAGACTGCAATGTTTTGATTGAACATTTTTTAACAATTGTCATAGAGCATTTATAAAACAACGAAAAAACATCAAAAATACATACAACTATAATAATAATACAATTCTTTGAAAATTAAGTGATTTTTTTTTAACTGCAAAAAGTGAGGAGCAATCGCGCACCTGACCACACCACACGCTACAAAAAAATATAACTGCTATCTGCCACAATGAAAAATCCTAACAAAAGCTCTCATACAGGCTGTATATTCCTCTTTACTTTCAAAGCTATGGGTTAACTTTTGTCCAGCCGATCTAGGAGTTTTAAAACAAACACACAAAAAAACCCAAAGAGCCTAAAAACAATCCTAATAATAATAACAGGCTGTATTGTAGGACCGCATATAGGTTTATTTTCGTTTTGTTACATTATTTAGGCTTTTTTCAAATGCATCAAGTGTACAAATAAAAACAAAAACATATCAAGAAAACACAATCTATTGAGTCAGCATGATAAAGCCGTTAAAGGGACTGCTCCACTGACATTCTATATAGATCAGTGGGCTGCTCACGTCTTTTGCGCGCTCAAGTTCGATTTCAAAGCGCGGTGTGCGCGCACATGATGGAAGCAACGCGGTCGCGGAGCGACGCGCTCTTTTTTTTCCAAGTGTGTCCACGCCGCATCGAGATAAAAACATAGTGTATAAAAACATAACCGAAACAAATAGCGTTCTAACTGAATGAGTACAGCTAAACTACCTATATCCCTTACTGAGCACGAAGCAGCAGCACAGCCAGCCACAGGTGCGAACCGAGTGTTCTATGTGTGTGCGCTAAACTGTGGCGCTGTTACAAAATAGCCTAAATTAAAGCATTTAAAGTTGCGGATAAACCATAGGCTAATTATATTTTGAATACAGTAATATATAACTGCTTATAAAGGAATAAATATCAAGGAGTAAATCATTGAAAATTTCTTTCTATTGGTTAAAAAAAAAAAAAAGAAAAAAGCAACTGGTCGACCAATAAGAATGTCAGTCGACCAAGACGGCATCGACCAGTTAGTCACTGTGGTCAAGCCAGCCGCGGTTTGAAAATACACGGTCAAGCCAGCCGCCAAAAAAAAAAAGGTGTGTGCGCCTATTACTATGAATACGGTAATTTCAGTAACAGACGCGAGCAAGTACACCTGGCTGCAGCCTGCAGATCGGGGCGGGGCTGCACCTGGGGCGGGGCTGCACGTGCAGCCCCACCCATAATGCTTCTCATTGGTTAGTGGCAAAGTGATGACGTCGATCGAGGCGGGGCCGCACCTGGGGCGGGGCTGCACCTCCATAACGCTTCTCATTGGTTAGTGGCACAGTAATGACGTTGTCTTCAAAACGCATGCGCAAATTTGAGAATACTTTTAATAAAAGGATACTTGTTTAAGGTATTAAACTCTAAAGTAATAATGAAAGTAGCAAAAAGGAGTAGAGCACATATAGTTATTACTATGCCTGATCTAAGGTAAACTTATAAGGAATCACAGAGTTGTGTAATATCTGTGTAGTATTTTAAGTTTTTCACATTCTGTTGCACTTCACTGTGTAAATTACACAATTACTGTAAACATTAATGGCACCTTATATTTCTTATTTTAATCATTCCTCTGTAATAGTTCTTGTTTATTTTTGTGCAGTATATAGGCTATTATAAAACTTGTATGCCAATAAAGTAGTTTGTAGTTAAACAATCTTTTAACATCAAACATGGTCAATCTCTGTATCCCATATTATGCATGCCAACTCAAAAAACCAAACTCATACCAGTGATAACTTTTATTTCAAAACAAGAATATTGTGTAAAGAGATATGCACACATACAGATAATCACGTACATCAACCATACATACACGTACGTACGCACGCACACTCTCACAGACACACACGTACGTGCACTCACAGACACACACGTACGTGCACTCACAGACACACACGTACGTGCACTCACAGACACACACGTACGTGCACTCACAGACACACACGTACGTGCACTCAGACACACACGTACGTGCACTCACAGACACACACGTACGTGCACTCACAGACACTCACGTACGTGCACTCACAGACACACACGTACGTGCACTCACAGACACACACGTACGTGCACTCACAGACACACACGTACATGCACTCACAGACACACACGTACGTGCACTCACAGACACTCACGTACGTGCACTCACAGACACACACGTACGTGCACTCACAGACACGTACGTGCACTCACAGACACACACGTACGTGCACTCACAGACACACACGTACGTGCACTCACAGACACTCACGTACGTGCACTCACAGACACTCACAGACACGTACGTGCACTCACAGACACTCACAGACACGTACGTGCACTCACACTCTCACAGGTACACACACACGTATACATATGCACGCACACTCACACACAAGTACGCACGCACACTCTCACAGGTACGCACGTACGTACACTCAGACACGTACGTACACTCACACTCTCACAGGTAGACACGCACACACACGTACATACGCACATGTACGTACGCACACGTACACTCACGCACACGTACTCACGCACGTTCGTACACGCACGTACACACGCACGCACGTACACACACACGCACGCACGTTCGTACACACGCACGTTCGTACACATGTACGCACACTCTCACAGGTACACGTACACACACACATACACTCACACACGTACACGCACACTCTCACAGGTACACGTACACACACGTACACTCACACACACGTACACTCACACACACACGTACACTCACACTCACACACACACACACACGTACACTCACACGCACACACACGTACACTCACACACGTACACTCACAATCTACTCAGCCTGAAACTCCCCTCCATCATTGAAAAAACAATCAACTGAGCAATAGCCCTCAACCTCCTTTTCAGAATAAAATGCACACAGGACTCCTCTTCTGCCATCACCAACATACCCAGGTGGGCAGTCCTTGTATACTTCAGTGCAGTGCAAGCACAGAGTCAACGAGTACGGCACCCGGAACTCTTGCCTATATTCTCTGGAAAATGCACTCCAGTTCACAAAACCTAATTTAGATAAAATACAGAACAAACAATATTGAATCATTTTGAAGAAAGGCATTAACATAGTACAGTCATACAAGGAATTTCTTTTTTATACATTTTAAACATATTATAGGAAAATGTTAGACAAGATGTGCTTGAGTGTTATTGGCTTTGTCTGTAAAGTACCTAAGAGACATACTTTGTTTATGAACAACATAAACTAGTTAAAAAAAAAGGTTTGTCAACACAAACTTTAATTTGGCTTGAGACAGCCTATCCTAAAAGTTTGAAATAGTTTTAAAAGCTTGAAGTTTGAAGGTTTTCAGTTTGAAGATCAAAATATTTTAAGCTGAAAGTTTTGAAGGCAATACAGTTTACCAGACAGACAGACAGACAGACAGATAGACAGATAGATAGACAGGAAGAACAGACAGATAGATAGATGGCACAGACAGACAGAAATAGATTGCACAGATAGACAGACTTTCTCAAGTACCTTTTACAGTATTCACAACTTAGGTTTAAAAAAAACTTACTGTCCAGCCATACAAAGTGGGCCTCTTCTCTGAATTTGGGATCGCTGACAACGTCCCTGAAAACCTTACATGTCAGTGAAAGTCTCCAGAAAGCCACATCGCCGTCATCTGTGACGACTCCCATCAGGATCCGCCACAGGATGTCAGGTGGCATCTGTTCAAAGTAGCCAACAGTTAGTCCAAAATGCAAATTTACATACGACTTATTAAAAAGGGTAACTGATAGATTGACAGCTGTTTATACTGCCCTTACCTTGGTCAAAGAATCAATGGGCAGGGGGGTTTCCATCACCTCTAAATTGGAGGGTAAGAACAAGAGTAGCATCATTTTCAAATCCCTGTTATTTATCCCTGTTGGTTCAAGATTTAAGGTGGGAACCAATACCTGCTCTCTCTACTCTCCTCTTTTTCCGGAGTTGCTTTCTTTCAGCGTCTGACCTTTAAATGTTAAAATTTTTAATCAAAAAATTTTTGTTCAATTTAAACAATTTTAGACAGTTTGTTCTTAATTACATCTCCAGGACCATAATTGAAATCCACTTGTTTAGATTGATACATGTAATGAATTTATTAGCAATCTATGGTTAAAAACAATTATTTATTTTAAACTGCTAAATTTAAGCATTTGGTAATTGAAACTTCAATGAACAGTACGTATAGTGTGACAGAACAGCAAAAATTAGAGTGCAAGTTCAAAATGTGGTTTCAAAAAAAGGAATAAAACAAACAAACCTCAAGGGGAAATTCTCCAAAAGCATTAGACACCACCACCTCCTGATGCAAGGCATGTCAGGCTAAGTTAAAAATAAATAATCAGTTAGTTTAATAATATGGGGGGTTTCCATTGCATTTTTCACTTACCTCTGTAAAATCAAAGGCCCCTGATGTCACAAAGCTCAGGGAATACTGAAATGGTAAACATTACAAATAAATTTGCTCAGATACATATACTGGATAAACACATAGTAAGCAACACATCAGCTTTATAAACTTACCATCAGGACAAAGACACCACAGCTGTTGCTTTGATGTTGTCGTGGAAGGCCCTATTAATGTTGCCATGCACAGAGTCAATCCACCTTGAAAAAATAAAACAATTTCCAATGCTTTTACAGTTATTTATTCAAATGAATATTGGTACCGTAATATCGTCGACACAGTATTCATGCCAAGGCCCAGGAGACATGATTTGTGCAATGTTTCTGTGATGACAAAGACAAAACAGTTACTGCACTGCATCAAACAAAACAATACAAGAGAACTGAAATGTGAGGCAGAACCAGAACTTGGCATGAGTATTATATAATCATTTTCATTGACACTTTACAAAAAAAGTGATCTGTAAAAATAATTAGATCCTAAGTCAGATGAACAAGTCACAAAAACATTTAATGTTAATGGCCACAATTTTATTAAAATGTGGTTAAGAACGACCACAATCTTATCAAAATGTGGTTAAGAACGACCACAATCTTATCAAAATGTGGTTAAGAACGACCACAATCTTATCAAAATGTGGTTAAGAACGACCACAATCTTATCAAAATGTGGTTAAGAACGACCACAATCTTATTAAAATGTGGTTAGGAGGAACGACCACAATGTCTGAACTCCGAATAGTGCACTAAAAAAACCTGTAGATGAGCATGTATTCTTCCTTATTGAATGTTTTGCCGTGCAGAGGATCAAGGAAAAAAATGTCGTGCTCTCCAGGCTTCATAATCTGTTGATATGTCACAATATATATATTGTGGCAGATATATATATATATATATATATATATATATATATATATATATATATATATATATATATATATATATATATATATATCGAAACACAATTGCAGTTTATATATCAAATTCATTGGAGGCAGTCATGGCCTAATGGTAACAGAGTTGGACTGGTGACCCAAAGGTTGCTGGTTCGATTCCAGTACCGTCAGGAATATGACTGAGGTGTCCTTGAGCAAGGCACCTAACCCCCAATCGCTCCCCGGGCGCCACTCAAGGCTGCCTGCTGCTCCGGGTGTGTGTATCCACGTTTGCAGTGTGTGTGTGTGTTCACTACTCACTACTCTGCTCCTAATCTGTGTGCACTTACTTGGATGGGTTAAATGCAGAGGTCAAATTCCAAGTATGGGTTACCATACTTGGCCATCACGTGTCACTTTCACTTTTTTTTTTAAATAGTATCTAAAAATTATGCAGACATAAGTTATCCCAGGTAAACACTACAGATTCAGAATGACTTACACAAACCATCCAATGTCCTGGTATCCATGTTGGGAAGATAAACCAGTCGATGTTTTCATCCAGCTTGAAAACAAATAATATCGGTCATCACTGAAATTTAGAAACTTTGACTGGGTTTAATATTAAACAGAACTGACTATAATACATACAGGCAGGTGTAGAAGTTGCTCTTCAAGAGTCCTGTTTGGCCATGTTTCAATATGATGTGAACTGGCCGAAAAAACATTCACATTCTGTATGGAAAATTTAACATACTTTAATTTAACCTAAGGCAAAATTGAGAATTTTAAATACATCATCTGGGAGTATTAACATTCTGACCGCTGTAAGCACATCAACAAAAGTATGTATATTTCTGCTAAGGGGCTGCTTAAATGTATAGTTCACCAATAAAGTAAAATTTTGGTGTATGATTATACCTGTACATACTTCCATATATATATATTTTTTTACAATACAATGGAAGACAATGGGGACCAGCAACTCTTTGATTAACAGTCGTCATCATCTTTTGTGTTCAACAGAAGAAATAAACTCAAATGATGACAATTTTCATATTTGGGTAAACTATCCCTTTAAGCAGATAAAGTAAATTGAGCACAAAATATTATTTTGACTATTTATATGACTATTTCACCTGTGATTTTGCTATGGTCTCTACCACTTTCAGGCAACAGTTGAGAATCTGCGTTTAAATAAAATATAGAAACTCAATATAAACAACTTTCACCATTAATTGCTATATTAAAATATAATGTCTTTGAACTGTGTACCGTTCCCTCAACGTCTCTTTCCAGTCCCAGGCAGCACAGGTCTGATCGGTTTAGCGTTGTGTTGTATACAGTTGCCAATAGCTCATCTTTGCACTTTCTGACATCCAAAGCATTGTTTAGCTAACATTCAGATAGAAATACATAAATGCTCAGGCTGATGAACAGTATTTTGTAAAGATAAAATCCCTGAAAATCACTTACCAGCTGCTGTTGCCCCTCATTTGGCATGGTCCCCCAAAAGGTTTTGCTTGATTTAACAATGTTCAGCCTTGTTACCACAGGACTTGGACAAAGTTTAGGGTCACACTGCGACTGGACAGCTGTACATAAGTAAAAGATAAAAAAAAAAAATAATTCACTTAAAATGTTAGCAAATCTTCAATGAGTTAAAGAACAACCTCAACCTGTATGCATTTCCTTCTCATTCAGAATTGTATTCAAAGTTTGGATTGTCTTTGGATAATTTGGTCCCACATTTGGTTCTGGTTCTGCTCCTACTCAGGTGTTATAAAGATATAGTTAGTACAATTAATTGAATGGAATGACCTATTCACATGCAACACATTAATAGAATATTTATACATTACCAAGTATGACCTTTCCATTGGAGTCTAATTGCAAATTAGGGCTGCCACTGAACAATTTCTTGAATTGTTCCAACTTCTTCCTGTTCCGTGTGAGATTCCGGTGGTGAAGGATGTTTCGAGCAAGAAAAATGTGTGCAGAAGGTCTCATCATATTCATGAAGTAATTGTTTCTCTTTACTTCAGAAAACAACTGCTCTGCACACTGACTATTGATCTTTCCAGCCAGCTCTGGTACAAGACCAATAGTACGCAGTACATCTCTCTTGTCTTTACTATTGCTTTGGTGGAAAACATCACACAGGCAATAGTGCTCTGAGGACCCTGTCAATGGGTGGCAGTCAGGATCCATAGGTTTTTTCTTGTGAGTCAGCCAGGGAAGATGAACCTTTAGCTTTCCTTCTTTTGCTTTTTGTATGTTTTCAGAGGAGGGGTCTTGTACTCTGCCCTCAAAGGGATGGAAAGGTGGGTGAAGTGGTTTTCGATTATTAGTGTGTGCCACTAATCCTCTAGGGCAGGGGTGTCCAAACTCGGTCCTGGAGGGCCACTGTCCTGCAGAGTTTAGTTCCAACTTGCCTCAACACACCTGCTTGTAAGTTTTTAGCATGCCTAATGACCTTCAACAGCTAATCAAGACCTTGATTAGCTGTTTCAGGTGTGTTTAATTGGGGTTGGAGCTAAACTCTGCAGGACAGTGGCCCTCCAGGACCGAGTTTGGACACCCCTGCTCTAGGGTAATCGTAAATTGTGATATTTGGAAAGTGTTTCCAAGACAAGAGAAGGTCTGCAAAGTCACGGGGACTCTCTGCTCTCAAGTTAAACTTAATAGAGTACACAACACCACAAGGACACATTATTACACCCAGGCCACCTAAAAGCATACAAAACAATTGAATGAAAACTACATTTTCTGAAAGATCAGTGAAACCATTCCAATAACACATATGAAATGATATAGGTACGAGTAATTGCTGCTTTAGGCAGTTTGTCATATCATATTTCATTAATGGTTATTTTGTAGTACTGTATTGTTAACTTCATTGAGTAACAAAAAACATCACTCACCAGAAGCACCCCACACCTGTTCAAACACCTTGTTGTAAGTCACTCTGTTTGACATTTTATTACGAAGCCTGAGAATGAGATCCATTTTGGATCCAACATCATCGACCCCACACTGACGACATAGCTTTTTCAAATCTAAAACCTGATAAAATATGCAAATTTGTGGGTAGGTTCAGCAAAAATAAATTACTATAAAATTATAATATTTATGAAGAGACCCTATACATACCACTGTGCTATGCAGCCAACAGTGTAATAATAGCTTAGTGTGGTAAAACCCTTCTGAACAATTTAAACAACTATTTACCTTGAGGTGGAGCAGCTCATCACCAAGTCTTTCCTCAGTAAAAGGCACATCAATGTCACTTCCATCATTTGAGGACTTAACCTTTGCACTCTCTGTGTTTAATACCATGGCCGATTCCCTTGTTTTTGGACCTATCCATGGGGACCAGTTGTGGTAACTAGGTGAAACTGTAAATGGGTTTTCTTTGCCACCTTGAAGAGAAAAAAACAACTATTTATTGCAACACGCAAACCATAAAAAATTAGACTAGCAATGCATGATATTGGAAAAAAACAAAAGTGCAATATTTAGTTTTTCTGTATATATAATATATAGTATTTTTTTATCTTGTTTTCCAGTTTAAATATTAAATAAATCTTACATTTAGACGGATTTGGTAGAAAAGCAAAACAGCAAGTCTTGTTTTCTAAAACTAATTCCAAAATTAAGTGCATTTATGATTAAAACAAGCTAAATATTAGGCAGTGGGATAAGAAAAAATAACTTATTTCAAAGAGAAAACAAGTGATTTTGCTTCTCCAGTAAATCCTTTTGTGACTTTTGGAAATTTGGAAAATTGTTGCAAATATTGCATTGTTATATGGAAATAATTTCCATAATATAATTCCTAATAATTTAATTAATTAAATCACACTAAACCATATCACAATATCATGCAGCCCTATGTGAGAGACAAATAAGAAACTTACTTGGGTAAAACCCTCTGCTTATCATGTCCATTGCCACTGTATCCCAAAATTCTTCTATGTCAACATGACCATCATAGGTCGCAAGTGGAGACTGAATTTCACTCACTTTGATATAAAGAAACTTAATTCAAAGCCAAATATGTGAATTATTTATTTAAACCGAAACATAAATCTATAATAGGAAACAATGCAACTACAATAACTTTACTTACCTGGGATGCTAAACACTCCTTTTTTATGAAGGTCCATAATCACAGTAGATGGATTGTATCCACAGGACACACAGGAGTAAATGTAGTCCAGATCACATAAGGCTTCAAAGTGAAGATACGCCTGCATGATTAGGTCACCTTTGGGCAAGGACTCTCCCTCTGTGGCTTCAATTGTCTGCACAACCCTACCTACAGCTGTGTGATTCTGGAAGGACAACAAAAAGAAGGAGGGGAAATGGTTAAAATAAAATAAAAATAAGAGCCCTCAACTTATAAAAGATGTTCTAGTCATTTAAAACCCAAGTGAATATCAAATGTATATCCTAACCGAGTCATTAGCAATAATAATATTACAAGTGTTTAAAAAAAAGTTAAAGAGTCCTGCTAGTCACAAGTAAAATAGCAGGTATTATTTTCTAATATTGTACCTGTAGAGAATTTCGCAAAACCACACACAAATGTAACGAGAGGATTACATTATCGTTGAAGTTGTGCAAACTGTCACTCCATTCTTGATATCTGTATGTGAGGTTGCATTTATGGCAAAGCTTGTAGTAAGTAGATACACCTGAGAAAGCAAAGATTATTTACTGACAAATAAATATCTATCAAAGCAACAACATAAAAAATATTTATCAAAGCAATATGAATTAAACAAATGTCATACCCTGAATCACTCCATTGAATGTAACAATCTTCGCCTGGCAAGTTATCATCATTGGCTCACTCAAAACTCCCTTGCATATTCCGCATTCAACTTCCTCAGGCACAAGATGTTTTGGGAAATTATTAAAAGCCTTTCCATGTTTTGACTTTTGCATAATGGTCTGTGGAATTTCCACTGGAATCTTCTTATTTTCCAGCATATATTTCATCATCCTTTTAACAGTAGGAGAGTTGGGGGGATATGAAAGATCTTGACAGCTGGCATCATCATTACATGTATGAGCAGTGTTGAAAACCTCCTCTGAACTCTTGACCCTCTTGAAGAGTTGTGGTATCATCTGGAAAAGATGCCACTTTGCTGTAGCCTTGTGAATGCATGATTGGCGAGGTCGGGCACAAGGACAATGCCAGTTATTTTTCTTTTTATCATAAGCCACCATAACTCTTCCCATCCTGCTGTAATAGGACACTGTTGGTTCAAATACAGAAATGAAATACTTTGTTGATGGACCTCCAACAGTGACATGAAAAGACAAAGGTGTCTCTGCAGTATTTGCCTCTTGCTGCAACTTTAACAGCTGGGCTTTCCTTTCCTCACCAAACCACTTCTGCTGCACCAGCTGAGAGAGACTGTTCTCTGTCAGTGCATCATTGAGGTTGGCAACTTGTTTACAAAAAGACAGTGATTTGACATGGGAACACTCAAAAGGCAGTATCCCAGTGTTATGGGCAAACTCTGAATTCAAAATACACTGGTCAAGTTCACATGCTGAGCGATAGTTTGGGCCCCAAGTATTTTTTATTACATGTATGGGTGTTGCTTGACCATGAAAAGGCTTTTCAATGGCAAATATTCCAATTTTTTCATCAATGCACTGAGATTGAAAGTGCCTCTCAGGAGTAATTGCATTTTCCTTTTCAGTGTGATGCCTTCTAATGTGAGTTCGTAGATTTTTGGCAAGCAAGGTCAAATCACATTGGCTGCAAGTTACAGTCCTCTTTACTGAGCATTTTGGGAGGATGGCAAGAGGTGACTGAGGCTGCGGGACCGAGGAGGAACACTGAGGCTGAGGGACAGAGGAGGAACACTGAGGCTGAGGCAGCGGGACAGAGGAGGAACACTGAGGCTGCGGGACAGAGGAGGAACACTGAGGCTGAGGGACAGAGGAGGAACACTGAGGCTGAGGCAGCGGGACAGAGGAGGAACACTGAGGCTGAGGGAAAGAGGAGGAACACTGAGGCTGAGGCAGCGGGACAGAGGAGGAACACTGAGGCTGAGGGACAGAGGAGGAACACTGAGGCTGAGGGACAGAGGAGGAACACTGAGGCTGCGGGACAGAGGAGGAACACTGAGGCTGAGGCAGCGGGACAGAGGAGGAACACTGAGGCTGCGGGACAGAGGAGGAACACTGAGGCTGAGGGACAGAGGAGGAACACTGAGGCTGAGGCAGCGGGACAGAGGAGGAACACTGAGGCTGAGGGACAGAGGAGGAACAATGAGGCTGAGGCAGCGGGACAGAGGAGGAACACTGAGGCTGAGGGACAGAGGAGGAACACTGAGGCTGCGGGACAGAGGAGGAACACTGAGGCTGAGGGACAGAGGAGGAACACTGAGGCTGAGGCAGCGGGACAGAGGAGGAACACTGAGGCTGAGGGACAGAGGAGGAACACTGAGGCTGCGGGACAGAGGAGGAACACTGAGGCTGAGGGACAGAGGAGGAACACTGAGGCTGAGGCAGCGGGACAGAGGAGGAACACTGAGGCTGAGGGAGAGAGGAGGAACACTGAGGCTGAGGCTGCTGGACAGAGGAGGAACACTGAGGTGGTGACGGATGGCTGGCAATGTGCTTCAGCAAATTTCCCCTAGTTATCACAGTTGCTGAACAATAGCAGCAGTGAAAATGGGACTTTGTCCGACATTTTAAACTGCATTTTATAATGGTGAAATCTGAAAGAGGGGGGAAAAAATGTTTGATGAAATGAAACTTCTTATTTGCATTTTGCTCTGGACGGTGGACAGTCGCAAGACAGATTTTCTGTCATTAGCACCACCCACGTGCAAGCACATGTTTTTGTGATTTGAGCAACAAAGACCCATGGTAAATGGAATATGCTTTTGGATGGTTGCACACTCAAACTGTGTATTTGCGGAATGCAGAAAATGAAGTTTACCTAAGCCTTAAAATTAAATTACAAATTAATTAAAAATTATATTACAAATTCAAAAGCAATGAAATCAGAAGCATGCGTGCACAGTGCATTATTGGCTGGTTCGTCACTATAGTATACTTAAACTAAATAAAGTGACATAAGCAAAAGACTGTTAAACTCACCATGATGTTGCACTGCCCACTGAAAATGATTTTTTATGTGGTAATACATCAGCTGTGGCATGCTGGTGTACTGGCAGAATGGGCACTTACTACTGCAGTCTTTTAAATACTGCTCACACTCCCCCTTGCTTAACACAGTTGTGTGCATATTTGCAGGGGGAATGGCTCTTAAAAGAGCCTTTGGGTTATAAAGTAAACAACAACAAAAAATAGGTGAGAGAGATGGAGGACTAGAGTAAGAGAATAATTAACACAGCAAAACAAAAATAATATAAAGTAAATAGCAAAAGTGGTACACAGGGAATATAAATGGGGATCACAATGCCAAGGATCTGCAAAGAGAAGGGAGTATAGAGCATTAGAATTAGCATAAAATGTTTAATTATTTTATTACTCTAGTGCAGGGGTGTCCAAAGTCGCTCCTGGAGGGCCACTGTCCTGCAGAGTTTAGCTCGAACCTGGCTACACACACCTGCCTGGAAGCTTCTAGTATGTCTAGTAAGAGCTTGATTGGCTGGTTCAAGTGTGTTTAACTGGGGTTGGGGCTAAACTCTACAGGACAGCTCCCCTCCAGCAGAAGGATTGGACAGTGCATATATAGCAGGATACGTAGAAGTAAAAGTATGCAATATATAAAACAAGCCCTACTTTCAAGGAGTTTTGTTGAATGTGTATTACTATTGAATGTAGTTTCACGTTCAATTAAATAAATGTATACTTATTAATAACAGTAATATCAAAATAGTTTACATTTAATCAATTTATTCAGAGAAAAAAAAAAGTCCAACAATATAACTTTGTATATTGTTTTTCTTCTCCTGGTTCTGTTTCGCCACTGTATTTCTTTTTAAGGGCCTTGTTTTAACACTTTATCCTAATCCCACCAAAACCACACACACACGCCTACGATGCTTTTGGGAAACGCTGCCCTAGTTATTTGTGTGCTATAGTGAGTAAAGTTACACGATCTTATTTTTACAACACTTCATTTTAACATCACACTCAATGCCACATCAGAATTAAAAATTGAACATAAAATTAGAACAACAAAAAACAGTAGCTTGCCTGTCCTCACCATGCAGCGATGAACAGCGGAAATGAAAACATGATAGATCCGACGTCATGAGTTGAGTTCACGCCACTAACCAATGAGAAGAGATGTTGGTGTGTAGAGATGTGCAGCCCCACCCCAGGTGCGGCCACGCCTCGTTTACGTCATCACTTTGCAACTAACCAATGATAAGCATTGTGGGCAGCCCCGCCCCAGATGCACCCCCGCCCAAATCTGCAGGCTGCAGCCAGGTGCTTCTCGACGCGAGAGGGAACGTGCTCTCTCCACTATGGCGCTCTCTCTCTCTCTCTCTCTCTCTCTCTCCCTTTTTTTTTCTATTTCTTCCTTGTTTCTTTCTTTCTATATCTTTTTCTCTATTTCTTTTTCTTAAATTTTTCTTTCTTTCTACCTTTTCTCTATTTCTTCTTTCTCTCTTTCTTCCTTTTTTCTATCTTTTTCTCTCTTTCTTTCTTTCTTTCTTTCTCTCTTTCTTCCTTTTTTCTTTTTCTATCTTTTTCTCTCTTTCTTTCTTTCTTCCTTTTTCTTTCTTTCTATCTTTTTCTCTCTTTCTTTCTTTCTCTCTTTCTTCCTTTTTTCTTTCTTTCTAACTTTTTCCTCTCTCTCTCTTTCTTTCTCTCTTTCTTCCTTTTTTCTTTCTTTCTATCTTTTTCTCTCTCTCTTTCTTTCTTTCTTTCTTTCTCTCTTTCTTTCTTTCTTTCTATCTTTTTCTCTCTTTCTTTCTTTCTCTCTTTCTTCCTTTTTTCTTTCTTTCTATCTTTTACTATCTCTCTTTCTTTCTTTCTCTCTCTCTTTCTTCCTTTTTTCTTTCTATCTTTTTATTTCTTTCTTTCTTCCTATCTTTTTTTCTTTCTCTCTTTCTTCATTTTCTTTCTTTCTTTTTCTCTCTCTTCCTTTTTTATTTTTCTTTCTTTCAATTTCTTCCTTTTCTTTCTTTCTTTCTTTCTATCTTTATCTCTTTCTTCTTTCTTTCTTTACATTTACATTTACATTTAGTCGTTTAGCAGACTCTTTTATCCAAAGCGACTTACATCTGAGGACTAAAGCAAGCGAGTCATCGTGAAGAGGGAAGAACGACGCAAGAAGTGCTCAAAATACAAAGTTCAGGCATTGCTCAGAGTAGCAAAAGCCAGACAAGGGAAGATTTAAAAGGTTTAAAGGAGATTTTTTTTTTATTTTTATTTTTTATTTTTTTTTATGTTAAGTACTCACGGAAGAGATGAGTTTTCAGTTGTCTTTTGAATGCTGTCAGGGATTCTGCATTCCGGACGAGGGTGGGGAGATCATTCCACCAGCATGGAACCGTGAATGAGAATGTTCTGGAGAGAGATTTAGTGCCTCGCTGTGATGGCACCACGAGCCGTCGCTCCTTGTCCGATCGTAGGCTTCTGGTAGGGACATAGACTTGTAGTAGGGAGTGAAAGTAGGACGGAGCTGAGTCTGTGGTAGATCTGTAAGCAAGCGTCAAAGCTTTGAATTTGATGCGAGCAGCGAGTGGTAGCCAATGCAGGGAGGTGAACAGCGGAGTGACGTGGGCCCTTTTGGGCTCGTTGAAGACAAGGCGGGCTGCAGCATTCTGGATCATTTGTAGAGGTTTAGTAACACATGACGGAAGTCCAGCCAGAAGAGCATTGCAGTAGTCAAGCCTAGAGATAACCAGGGCCTGGACGAGAAGTTGTGTTGCATGCTCAGTTAGGAAAGGCCTGATCTTCCTGATGTTATACATTGCAAACCTGCATGATCGAGCTGTCTTTGTAATGTGGTCTGTGAAGGTCAGCTGGTCATCAAATATTACTCCAAGGTTTCTGACCGACCTTGATGGGGTGATTGAGGATGACTCTAGCTGGATAGTGAAGTCGTGCTGTAGAGACGGATTGGCAGGGAGAACGAGAAGTTCAGTCTTTGCCAGGTTGAGCTGCAGGTGATGTTCCTTCATCCAAGCCGAGATGTCAGCCAGACAGTTTGAGATTCGTGCAGCTATTGTGGGATCATCTGGTTGAAATGAGAGGTGTAGCTGTGTGTCGTCAGCATAGCAATGATAAGAGAAACCATGTGCCTGTATGATGGGTCCCAATGATGTGGTGTAGATGGAGAAGAGGAGCGGTCCAAGCACTGAACCCTGGGGAACCCCTGTGTTCAGTTGATGTGCTTTGGATACCTCGCCTCTCAATGCAACCCTGAAGGACCTACCTGTGAGATAGGACTCAAACCAGTGGAGGGAAGTTCCTTTGATGCCCAGTGATGAGAGGGTGGACAGAAGGATCTGATGATTCACAGTGTCGAAGGCAGCAGAAAGATCCAGCAGAATGAGAACTGAAGATTTGGAAGCAGCTTTTGCGATCCGCAGGGCTTCTGTGACCGACAGTACTGCAGTCTCAGTTGAATGGCCTCTCTTGAAGCCAGATTGGTTGACATCTAGCTGGTTGGTCAGAGACAGGAAAGATGACACTTGGTTGAAAGCAACTCGTTCAAGTGATTTCACAATGAATGGTAGGAGAGAGACAGGTCTGTAATTCTCTAATAGTGATGTGTCTAATGTTGTTTTTTTAAGCAGTGGAGTTACCCGAGCCTGCTTGAATGCTGAAGGGAAAATGCCAGTGTGGAGGGATGAGTTGATGATGTGTGTGAGTGCTGGTAGAAGTGTGGGAGAGATGGCTTGTAGAAGGTGTGAGGGGATGGGATCTAGAGGGCAGGTGGTAGGATGACTGGAGAGGAGAAGTTTAGATACTTCTTCCTCGGTTAGCGAGGAAGAAGGAAGATTTTCTTTCTTTCTTTCTTTCTTTCTTTCTTTCTTTCTTTCTTTCTTTCTTTCTTTCTTTCTTTCTTTCTTTCTTTCTTTCTTTCATGTTAGTTGCACATATTTGTGAGAGACAATGTAACAAGATGCTTTCTTTTTTCTCTCTTTTTATAGTTCACATCTCAAGAAATAGTTTTATGTAAATGTTTACAGCACAAGAAGACAAAATAAAGTATTCACTCTTTCTAAATACATTTACTGCATATGGTTTACCGTTCTCTTGTATTCAATGTGCCATACAGTATACAAACCCCATGCGAAACACGATGGACATTTTCGACTTCAGAGGCCCTTAAAGACCTCATTTCTAATAAGTAGAAAAAAATAACGGTCAGGTTTAATACAGGACGTCCCATACAGTACACACACCTCATATCAAACCATTTTACTGTAGCATTTTGGAGATATGCCACTTTAATTGACTTCAGAGGTGTATAAAGACCTCATTTCTAATAAGTAGAAAAAATAACGGTCAGGTTTAATACAGGACTTCCCATACAGTACACACAGCTCATATCAAACCATTTTACTGTAGCGTTTTGGAGATACAGTATGTCACTTTAATTGACTTCAGAGGTGTATAAATACCACATTTCTAATAAGTAGAAAACAATAATGGTCAGGTTTAATACGGGACGTCCCATACAGTACACACACCTCATATCAAACCATTTTACTGTAGCATTTTGGAGATATGTCACTTTAATTGACTTCAGAGGTGTATAAAGACTTAATTTCTAATAAGTAGAAAAAAATAACGGTCAGGTTTAATAAAGGACGTCCCATACAGTTTACACACCTCATATCAAACCATTTTACTGTAGCATTTTGGAGATATGCCACTTTAATTGACTTCAGAGGTGTATAAAGACCTAATTTCTAATAAGTAGAAAAAAATAACAGTCAGGTTTAATACGCGACGTCCCATAAGGTTTACACACCTCATATCAAACCA
Source organism: Gila orcuttii (assembly GCA_026230005.1). Taxonomy (NCBI): domain Eukaryota; kingdom Metazoa; phylum Chordata; class Actinopteri; order Cypriniformes; family Leuciscidae; genus Gila; species Gila orcuttii. Next base: position 45,578,070 of record JAPDVR010000002.1, on the reverse strand, counting down.
TTTTACTGTAGTGTTTTGGAGATATGCCACTTTAATTGACTTTAGAGGTGTATAAATACCTCATTTCTAATAAGTAGAAAAAAATAACGGTCAGGTTTAATACGGGACGTCCCATACAGTACACACACCTCATATCAAACCATTTTACTGTAGCATTTTGGAGATATGCCACTTTAATTGACTTCAGAGGTGTATAAAGACCTCATTTCTAATAAGTAGAAAAAAATAACAGTCAGGTTTAATACAGGACGTCCCATACAGTACACACACCTCATATCAATCAATTTTACTGTAGTATTTTGGAGATATGCCACTTTAATTGACTTCAGAGGTGCATAAATAACTAATTTCTAATAAGTAGAAAAAAATAACGGTCAAGTTTAATACAGGACGTCCCATACAGTTTACACACCTCATATCAAACCATTTTACTGTAGCATTTTGGAGATATATGCCATTATTCTAATTTAAACACCTATAAAAACCTAATTTCTAATAAGTAGAAAAAAACAATGGTCAGTTTCTATACAGGACGTCCCATACAGTGTGCACACCTCATATCTAACCATTTTACAGCAGCGCTTTGGAGATATAGGCCATTATTCTACTTTAAACACCTATAAAAACCTCATTTCTAATAAGTAGAAGAAAAGAATGGTCAGTTTCTATACGGGACGTCCCATACAGTACACACACCTCATATCTAACCATTTTACTGTAGCATTTTGGAGATATATGTCATTATTCTACTTTAAACACCTATAAAAACCTAATTTCTAATAACTAGAAAAAAACAATGGTCAGTTTCTATACAGGACGTCCCATACAGTGTGCACACCTCATATCTAACCATTTTACTGCAGCATTTTGGAGATACATCACATTAATTGACTTCAGGGGTGTATAAAGACCTTGTTTCAAATAAGTAGAAATTCAGAATTTGTGGAGTGGGTGCTGGAGTCTTGTGGATCGCCACTCACAGTCGGAACTGAAGACAACAACGCCAGTCCCACTCATAACCCAGTTCCCAGCCAAGACCACCCAGACTGTGAGGATCAACTGCATGAGCCCACCGCAAGCAGCGAGAGTGAATCAGCTTGTCCCGCCCAACCTCCCTCTCCCCATCTGTCTGTCTCTGCAGTCCCAAGACACTCCTGCCACCCAGTCATCTCTTCCTCCCTTCAGTCCCGCAGTGCAACTCAGCCTCCTCTCAGTGGCACGGCTACATCTTGTGCCTGCTGGGAGCCATCTCCTCCTGCGAGTGTGGAGACTGTGGCTCCGCCTCTGAGGGCTCCGCCTCCACTCCACCTCTACCTGTCGCTCTGGCACCTGTGCTCTTACCACCCTCGACTCCAGCGTTGACCATCGGCCATTCGGCCTTACCGGGCTTCCAGGGTATGTCAGCTCCACTTGGTTTAGACATTGACCACCTTCGCCATGGACTTGCGGCCCATTCGCTGCCCTGCGGCCCTCCACCTCTTCGGCTTTGGCTAGCTCCACCCCTTCCACCTCCACCTATGGTCGCTCCAGCTCAGCCACTAACCTCAGGATCCCTGCTTCCACCTCAGGGGTTCGACGCTGCGGCCCAGTCGCGGTCGCCTAGGTCTTTGTGTCTCACTGCCTCATCGCTTCTCTGGCTACACGGTGTGCTCCACCTCAATCACCGTCGTCACCTCCGTTAGTCCCCATGGTGGTGTCGGGACTCTTCACTCCATGGCTTCTCCCTCCTGCGCCACCGCCATGGGAGGCAGTCCTGGCTGTGGCCTGGGTCTCCGTCTGCTCTTCCCTGTTCAAGGCCATCCCCTGGCTGTCACCACCATCTGCAACACCCTGGACGGTTTTGTATGGCTCTCTCCGGCTTCCTTGTCCTCCAGCTAAGCCGCCTCTATCCATCTACTGGTGCGAGGTCGCGCCTTCCAGGAGGTAGCGCCTTTGCCTTCATCATCGTGTTCATCTGCGTTCTACAACACTATGTGTGACATGCATATAGTATGGGACGTTGTAGTAAAATATAACATATCTTTAAAATGCTGCAGTAAAATGGTCTGATATGAGGTGTGCATACTGCAAGGGACGCCCCCTATAAAAACTGACCATTCGTTTTTTTCTACCTATTGAAAATTAGGTCTTTATAGGCCTCTGAAGTAGAACAAAATGACATATATCTCCAAAACGCTGCAGTAAAATGGTTTGATAAGAGTTGTACACACTCTGTGGGATGTCCCCTAAAATACTGACCGTTAGTTTTTTCTACTTATTAGAAATGACGTCTCTATAGGTATATAAATAGGAATAATATGACATATCTCCAAAAAGCTACAGTAAAATGGTTTGATATGAGGTGTGTGTACTGTATGGGATGTCCCGTATTAAACCTGACTGTTATTTTTTTCTACCTATTAGAAATGTGGTATTTATACACCTCTGAAGTCAATTAAAGTGAAATATCTCCAAAATACTACAGTAAAATGGTTTGATATGAGGTGTGTAAACTGTATGGGACGTCCCGTATTAAACCTGACTGTTATTTTTTTCTACTAATTAGAAATGTGGTCTTTATACACCACTGAAGTCAATTAAAGTGACATATCTCCAAAATGCTACAGTAAAATGGATTAATATGAGGTGTGTAAACTGTATGGGACGTCCCGTATTAAACCTGACTGTTATTTTTTTCTACTTATTAGAAATGAGGTCTTTATACACCTCTGAAGTCAATTAAAGTGACATATCTCCAAAATGCTACAGTAAAATGGTTTGATATGAGGTGTGTGTACTGTATGGGACGTCCCGTATTAAACCTGACCGTTATTTTTTTCTACTTATTAAAAATGTGGCATTTATACACCTCTGAAGTCAATTAAAGTGACATATCTCCAAAATGCTACAGTAAAATGGTTTGATATGAGGTGTGTGTACTGTATGGGACGTCCCGTATTAAACCTGACCGTTATTTTTTTCTACTTATTAGAAATGAGGTCTTTATACACCTCTGAAGTCAATTAAAGTGGCATATCTCCAAAATGCTACAGTAAAATGGTTTGATATGAGGTGTGTAAACTGTATGGGACGTCCCGTATTAAACCTGACTGTTATTTTTTTCTACTTATTAGAAATGAGGTCTTTATACACCTCTGAAGTCAATTAAAGTGGCATATCTCCAAAACGCTACAGTAAAATGGTTTGATATGAGGTGTGTAAACCTTATGTGACGTCGCGTATTAAACCTGACTGTTATTCTTTTCTACTTATTAGAAATGAGGTCTTTATACACCTCTGAAGTCAATTAAAGTGGCATATCTCCAAAATGCTACAGTAAAATGGTTTGATATGAGGTGTGTGTACTGTATGGGACGTCCTTTATTAAACCTGACCGTTATTTTTTTCTACTTATCAGAAATGAGGTCTTTATACACCTCTGAAGTCAATTAAAGTGACATATCTCCAAAATGCTACAGTAAAATGGTTTGATATGAGGTGTGTAAACTGTATGGGACGTCCTGTATTAAACCTGACCGTTATTTTTTTCTACTTATTAGAAATGTGGTATTTATACACCTCTGAAGTCAATTAAAGTGACATATCTCCAAAATGCTACAGTAAACTGGTTTGATATGAGGTGTGTGTACTGTATGGGACGTCCCGTATTAAACCTGACCGTTATTTTTTTCTACTTATTAGAAATGTGGTATTTATACACCTCTGAAGTCAATTAAAGTGACATACTGTATCTCCAAAATGCTACAGTAAAATGGTTTGATATGAGCTGTGTGTACTGTATGGGACGTCCTGTATTAAACCTGACCGTTATTTTTTCTACTTATTAGAAATGAGGTCTTTATACACCTCTGAAGTCAATTAAAGTGGCATATCTCCAAAATGCTACAGTAAAATGGTTTGATATGAGGTGTGTAAACTGTATGGGACGTCCCGTATTAAACCTGACTGTTATTTTTTTCTACTTATTAGAAATTAGGTCTTTATACACCTCTGAAGTCAATTAAAGTGAAATATCTCCAAAATGCTACAGTAAAATGTTTTGATATGAGGTGTGTGTACTGTATGGGACGTCCTGTATTAAACCTGACCGTTATTTTTTTCTACTTATTAGAAATGAGGTCTTTAAGGGCCTCTGAAGTCGAAAATGTCCATTGTGTTTCGCATGGGGTTTGTATACTGTATGGCACATTTAATACAAGAGAACAGTAAACCATATGCAGTAAATGTATTTAGAAAGAGTGAATACTTTATTTTGTCTTCTTGTGCTGTAAACATTTACATAAAACCATTTCTTGAGATGTGAACTATGAAAAGAGAGAAAAAAGAAAGCATCTTGTTACATTGTCTCTCACAAATATGTGCAACTAACATGAAAGAAAGAAAGAAAGAAAGAAAGAATGAAAGAGAAAGAAAGAAAGAGAGAGAGAAAGATAGAAAGAAATAAAAAAGGAAGAAAGAGAGAAAGAAAGAGAGAGAGAGAAAAAGTTAGAAAGAAAGAAAAAAGGAAGAAAGAGAGAAAGAAAGAAAGAGAGAAAAAGATAGAAAGAAAGAAAAAGGAAGAAAGAAAGAAAGAGAGAAAAAGATAGAAAGAAAGAAAAAAGGAAGAAAGAGAGAAAGAAAGAGAGAAAAAGATAGAAAGAAAGAAAAAAGGAAGAAAGAGAGAAAGAAAGAAGAAATAGAGAAAAGGTAGAAAGAAAGAAAAAATGAAGAAAGAGAAAGAAATAGAGAAAAAGATATAGAAAGAAAGAAACAAGGAAGAAATAGAAAGAAAGAAAAAGGGAGAGAGAGAGAGCGAGCGAGCGAGCGAGCGCCATAGTGGAGAGAGCGCTTCCCTCTTGTGTCTGTTACTGAAATTACCGTATTCATAGTAATAGGCGCACACACCTTTTTTTTTTGCCGGCTGGCTTGACCGTGTATTTTCAAACCGCGGCTGGCTTGACCGCAGTGATTAGTCGACTAAATGACTAAAGTTGACAGCCCTATTATGCAGTGTAGACATAGACAACTTTATTGATTTTAGTGGAACGTTGTGAGATCGCGAACTGAGATGAGTGAAAGATTTTTAATGATTGTAAGTGAGCACTCTTTCACGCTTTTGGGGCTACATAGCTATAATCTATTGAAAAAATGTATTGTTTTTCATCCTGCAAAGAGAACCGGTGGCCAATTACATGCTGTAAAGTTTTGGAAGTGACATCTACCTATAAATGGAGGATTCACTCTCGAAATTGCAATTGCCATAGTGATACTAATGCGTGATAAAAATATGGCATGTCAAAATAGATACGTGCAAAATACAGTTATGTCATTTTTAAATTCCATTATTTGTAAATGACTTGTAATAGTCTTAAATGTCTCACTGTACATTGCTATTCTTGTTATGGTGGAGCCGTTGCTACACATTACATTTGCACTTTACTAGAGAATCCTCACTAATTTCAGATGCTCAGTGATTTTGATTCTTAATTGTCCATCACACAGTCAAATTAAATGTGATACTTATTGCATTTAAAATGTAAAAAACGCACAAAGTTCACATAAACAGTTTATCTTATGTGAATGTAAACATCTGAAAAAAAAAAAAAAATCGTGTATGCCCTAGTGAAAAAAACCCTTTACCAACAATAGTCTTAAATGTCTCACTGTACATTGCTATTCTTGTTATGGTGGAGCGTTGCTACACATTACATTTGCACTTTACTAGAGAATCCTCACTAATTTCAGATGCTCAGTCATTTTGATTCTTAATTGTCCATCACACAGTCAAATTAAATGTGATACTTATTGCATTTAAAATGTCAAAAACGCACAAAGTTCACATAAGCAGTTTATCTTATGTGAATGTAAACATCTGAAAAAAAAAAAAAATCGTGTATGCCCTAGTGAAAAAAAACCTTTACCAACATGTATTTAAAATAGCCTATGATTATTTCATACTAAGTATACTACAAAACTATTAACATAATGACATTACACTACACAATAATAATAATAATATTCATATGACAGTAATAGCCATAATAGCCAAAAAAAAAAAAATTAACTTCATAATTAGTTTTGTTTTAATTTCTATACTTGAAAGAGATAAACACGTAAGCTTTTATTTTGACAGAAACTGCAGTCAAGCTTTTATTTTGGTGGAAAACAAGTTTACAAAACGCGTCTCATTACAAATCTAGTGAAATGCTGTAATTGTCAACTATGCAAATGTGAAAATAATACGTAACTGGTGGCCGTTAAGTTCCCAAATGCACGCTAAACTCAGCACATGTACAGATGGAGTTCACCGCATTCATTTACTGTGAACTGAGCTGTGCACTGCTGATCGCGTGAGCCAAATGTGCAATACTCTTTACGCAGCACAGTCAGACAATCTGATTTGATGAGGACACAAAGCCTTATCACTCTTTCGATTTTAGTTTGTTTGACAGCAATGGCGCAAAACACGACATTAAGGACCTTTTATGTTATTATGAGAAGTTTAAATATAGCCTATTCTCGAGCCGCTGGTGGCAGGTCTATTGTTTTGCATTTATACTCCAAAACTTAATGCACAGTTAATTTGACATACAGTATCAGATTGTCCATTGCTGTTGTTATTACTGTCAATCGGATTCAATCGCACATTTAAATAGGGTTGTTAATCTTTATTTGTGTAATTAGCAGCATGAAAAATATATCATGTACAGAAAGCGAGCAAAGATCGCTGCCATTAGAATTAGGGCTGAACGATTTTTGAAAAAAAATCAAATTGCGATTTTTCTTTTTTACCAATATTGCGATTGGATATGCGATTATTTTTTATGCTCTTTGTCTTCTGTATGAAACTGTTCTTTCCTGGAAGCCAGACCTCTGTTATGATGACATGAGGTGATGCATGAATTGATGCACTTCAATCACAATAATATATTTGAACTTCCAATCTTGTAAACATCAGAACATAAATATAAAAAAAAAAATCTGTGGCTTTACCACACTCACTTTTTCAGATAATTCACTTTAAGAAACATCATTATATAAACATGTGGATTGCACTTTTTAAACGACATCTGTGAACTGCAAGACAGTCTTTAAATTAAATAAATAATAAAAAATAAATAAAAAATATACACACATCTTCCTGATCTCTCCAGTCAGTAACATTACACACAAAGTGCAGAAAAATAAAGGAGAGCAAATACCTGCCTGTGCATCTTTGAAAATATTTAGGTAAATCAAAGTTAACACAATAACAATTGTAAAAAAAATAAAGTAAATAAATAAATAATAATATATACACTTTTAAATTAAAAGTGGCTGAACATCTTGATTATCTGCAGTCAGTAACAGCAACACACCACACAGACTAAAGTGCTCCATGAGTATGGCACATGTCTGTAGCCGTGAAAAACTGAATAGTTTTCAGCTCCGCCGCTACTCTCTGCCTACATTGTCTGTGTAGCTCCGGTATGGCGATCTGGCTAAGGCCGAGGACACACTGGCTGCATGGCGTGCGTGTCTCAGCTGCGTGGCGTGTCCGTTTTTATTTCGGACACGCCACGTTATTCATGTTAACAGGTTAGAGCTTGCACACTGCCTGCGTGATGCACGTCTCAGCCGCAGCTCGAGCCGCGCCGAAAACGCGTGCATGCTAGAATTAGAACCGACGCCTATTTTTCATGCGACACGCGAGCGTGTTGGAAGCGTTTCCAGGCAAAATAGAATAGGAAATTATGTTTATAGGTCATTTTGACACAAATACATATTAATAAATTAATTTTTTATGTTTGAAAGTCTATAGGTTTTGACATAAATGCAGCTATAAATATAATTAAAAAATAAATAAATAATAATTATCGATTTTCAAATATTGCACCTTTCAATACAGAATGAAATATTATGTTGACTATATATATAAACGGCGCCTATGTCCCGAGATAGCCCTCCCTGTACGTCACCTTGCAGCAGCAGCGCCGCGACAGACACGTTTCTGGTGTGCAAAGACACAGGAAACGCCACGCAGCTGACAAGCAAAAGAAACGCCACGCTTACGTCATGCAGCCAGTGTGTCGCCGGCCTAACGCGTGATTTACTCGCGCATGTCAAGGGCATGTCTAATCGCAGCCTTTGCGATTAGAAAATCGCGTTTTATCATATCACGATATTATCGCAAATGCAAATAATCGTTCAGCCCTAATTAGAAGTCACTGAAGCTAGCAATGAATCTCTTATTGACATCATGTATCAGTAGGGGTAAAATTTCTGCATGGCAGGGGCAGCTGCCACTCGACCTGTCACTCAACCCGTCACCGCTAGGGGCAGCTGCCACTCGACCCGTCAAGGATACATGCGCCTGCCTCGGGACCTTACACAATATAGTAGGTGTTTTTTAAACGAAGTGCAGTACATATCCCCTGTAGCTTGCAGGCAAGAACGCACAATAGGTCAGTATTCACCATTAACGCTTTTCACCTGCCTTATAGCTACCTGACACTCCGACTGATGCATATGATCAATTAGACAGATAGACATGCATCCCGCGTTTACTTCTACTCTTATTTAGCCTACCTATTTGCCACTTTACATTTTTTTTCGCCGTTTTAATCTGGAGCGCGAGTATTCACACCTAGGTACTAAGTGTTGCGCCAGCCACAACCTAGCGTCGTGCCTGCCTCAAGATCTCTCACTGTTTAAATCTACCAGACACTCAATTTGATGCACGTGACGTGTGCAAACAGACAGTGCAATACTGAACTTATTTGCCATCTTTTCTTATATTTTATTCGCTCTTTTTGTCCATAATGGAGTGCACGTCGCCTAAGTGTCGCGCCAGTCACAACTTTGCGTCGCGCCTGCCTCTCTCACTGTTTACATGTAGGCTACCACTAGACACTCCGATTGATGCACGTGTATAAACGCACAATAAAATACTGCTCTTATTTGCCATCTTCTCTTATATTTATTCGCTCTTTTTGTTCATAATGGAGCGCGCGTCACGTCACCTATAAGTGTCACGTCTGCCTCAAGATCTTTCACTGCTTTACTGCCTGATACTACGATTGACAGCTGAAGTGAAAAGCAGACGAAGATTTCTCACTACATCGATTTGTTTGTTCGATTTTTATTTCATTTTTATTGCATAATATCAACATTTAAGGATGAGGTCTTTGAATTTGCATCAGTGAAAACTGCAAAACAAACAAAAAAAACCTTGTTCAGGCAAAGAACAACATTTTATTTAAATAATTAAAAAGAAATATAAATTTTAATAATCATTACTCACCCCTATGTTGCATGGTTTTACCACTTGGTTACTCTACTTTAGGCTGTTAAAAAAACAGTTGGCATTTGTCTTCACATTTCAGTTGGGAAATGCATTTGCTTGTTATTAAAGCTAGAGATGCACCTGTCAACCGACCCTAAATCGGAATCAGACGGTTTTGCTCTAAACACACGAGCAAACACACGGTTTTTCATTTTATTTTGGCCAATCTCTATTATGAGAAAATGCTGTATTGCTGCTGTTCCATAAGCGCCACCTACTGTCAGAGAGAGAATTTGCATTTTCATTCAGCTACCACCCATTGATGAAAGATGCAAAGGGATAATGTGATCAGGGTAATTTCATAGGCGAATAACCCCACATATCTGTCAATATTAACAAAGAAATGGTGGCACAAACACAACATATGTGGTTTGAAATCATATTGATGTAAATTGAGGAGAACAAGGGCATTGGTGTGTCACTTTAAGGAACCTTTTTTTCAGATCTGCTTAGATTATTTCTTAAATCTTTGATAAGAAAGTGTTGAATTTCTCAAGCCACTGTTGTTTATTTCTGAAATCATGTGCAAGACATCGCCTGTACATAGCTGGACTCCAATCAATTTAATTTGTGACTTGAAGATTGTTGATTGCTTCATCAGTAATGTAGGGGTGCCAATGGAGTAAATGCCTGATAATTTTCTATTTTTAGTTTTTTATAATTTTCTAATTTTAGTTGTTTTTTTTTACTGGTGTTTGCTAAGGCAACTGCTGCTTGGCTGGCACAGTAAAAGAGGACAATAGATGGTAAAATATAATATCGTTTTTAGTAAGTGTTTGAGGTTTGAAAATGTGAGTTTGTGTTTTTTTTTTTTTTCTTACTTTGGGAAAATCCATTGATGCTGATATCATGAGTGCAGACACATGTACACAAGACACATTCTCGCCCTGTCTGTTACAGAGAGCAGAGACAGAAGACACCCTCCACACTCTTACTTCATGTTTGGTCTTTCCTGTTTTTCTGCCTCCTCCAGTTGCTTCACTCTTCTGACTCATCAGGGGCTTGAGGTATACGAGGAGGTACAAAGGCTTGGTCTTAAATGTTCAGCATTTGAACACAAGTCATGAGTTTAACAACAATTTGCCAGTGGAAGTTAGTATTGTCAGAAATAGTGATAAGTCAATATTTATTGATACTGAAATATCTGAAATGATTCCAATACTCCTTTTTGGCAGTATCAATACACTAGTGCTGGGGTAAACGATTATTAATTAAACGATTAGTCTGGCGATTATTTTATCGATTAGTCGACTAATCTAACGACTAATTGAACGATTATTTTTTGTAACATGGAAATTGCAGGAGTCCACATTTTGATCTGGTTCTTACAGAGTATCTACACTGTAAAATTTTTGGTACTCAAATGAGCCCTATCATTTGGGGGGGGGGGGTGTTACATGCGCTTCATAAGGGACACACGCACATTTGCACACACAAGCAAGGTCTCTCTGCCGCGCCCTACACGGTTTGGAGCTCGCGAGCTCTAGATTCCGGGATATTTTAACTAATTTGCGGGCATCAGGGAGCCGCTATCAATATGCGGGAGACTCCCGGAACCTCCAGGAGACAGGATGTCAACTCCATTTGGCAAAGCGCGCAAATAACGACACCTTTACGTTTGGGACTGAATTTGAAGTATTCCCATACCTTTGATGATTTAGTGCGAGCTGTTTTTTTAGGACTTTTTCTTTTGTTGGGGCTTTTTGCATGGCTCTGTTGGGAATTCTGTGAAGAGGTTGCTGTTTCGTCCTCCATTCTGCAATGTTTCGGTCTCCCACGTGTGTGTGGCGAGCTGTACCGCCGGGAACGGTGCAAAAAAATAAATAAAGAAAAATAAAGAAGCATCGACAAAAAAATATGACATCAACGTCATTGACGCGCCGCTACAGGCCTACAATACACCGATACCCATTGTGCGTTCTCTCTCTACCCTCCGACGGCGAATTGACAGTTTGACACACCCGCAACTCCTCTCACTCGTCTCATTTGCTCTGTTTGAAGTGTTGGTATTACAGGTCCAGAATTTTGGCTCTGGGTTGTGCATTTGTGCATATTGTTGTGCGGGGTTGTGCATATTGTGCATAATTTTACTCATTCCTGCATGTTTCATGCTCACAACTATAGCATGCGCACCACTGATCTAAAGAAGTACATAAAGCCGACTCTCAATCGCCTCGCAAGTAGCAAATTTAGTTAGTTTCCCTGGCTTATTTCGCTTAAACGGTGAAATGCACACAAAATTGTGTCAAAATGCCGGGTTTGGTGAATATTCAGATAAACAGTCTGGAACAGAAGTTTTGGAATATAAATAGTTGAGAAAGAAAACGCATGTTGTATAACAGTATGGATCTGTGCATAAGCTCTTAAAGTGACAGCAGCCTAATAAACTTGCTGCTGTCATGTTAATCAGAGAATAAAAGACAAAGAAAAGGTCACTCTTTGCTCTTGACTGAATAACTTTTGTAACTTTAATTGTAAGCATTAATCAGTATTTCATTTTTACAATGAAGACTATCCAGTGTTATTTCATTTTACTTTATTTAATTTCTGTAGTATTTCTTACCCGAATACTACTTTTAAACCCACCTGAAAAACATAAACCATATTTATTTAATGTTTTTTTATTCTATTGCTTTTTATTTGTGATATTGTTTGCAATTTGCTTTCGTTAATTTTTTTTTGTTCATTACTAACCGTCTACTTGTCTTTTTTGTAAATTAAAAGTTTCAAATAAAGTCTCCCTGTGCTGTGTGTAAGCTATTGCAACAAAATTACCCAAATTATTAAAAAAATTACGAGATAATAATAAAACTGTCTATAGCAGTATAAATGGCAATTTTTCGTGACAACACTAGTGGAAGTCTCTTTTAATTAAAAGTGAAATGATACCCTTCCAAAATAGGACTTAAAATTGAAGTTGGGGTGTGCGATATCACAATATTAGATCATGAACGATAAACTTATAGTCATGAAGGTCTAACTCTTCTCTTAAGGTCTTCTGCCTTTTAACGTAAAATGGTCCCAATTCCAAACATAACTCCGGCCCACTCGCTTCAGTTCACCTCGTGTCCGCTTGAGCAGCACGCAAGTTTTATCGATTAAATTATTATCGAAAATTAATCGGTTGTCAAATAATCGTTAGCATCCCTAATTAAAATGTCTTTACGATCTGCCTCTTTGAGAGATCATAGAATCTCAGTCGGAGTTCTGATGCCCCCGTCCCATACTGTACAGTGTGACGTACATTAACATCACGTTTAGCACCGTAGTGGTAGGGTTGGGCATATATACCGGTAGACATGGTTACGATCACATCACAAAAGTATTAAAGCTTTGCCCGTTTAAACTTTAAAAAGATTTTACTTGTTTGGACATGTGCTTTTCTGGGGACACACACTGGAAGTTCATATTTCACGTCTCATTGCGCTTAAACTGTCAAATAAACAAAAGGTTTACATAAACACAGTTGGATGTCTTAAGTGAATGTAAACAGCTGAGATAAAATCAGATGTCTGTCAGTATATTGGATCCGTTCATGAGGTGACAGAAGCTAGTATCGCATAGCTGACGGCAGAAGGTCTGGACTCCATCGCAGCTTTAATTGGCCAAGGACTGCCCAAGAGGACTTATGTAAAGCAATCTTGTAAAGCAACCAATCACAGTTTGTTTTGTTCTGTGTCTTGTTTTGGGGCATAACAATTTAAAATCGATGTCCCTATGATAACAGACTGGCATGCATCTAATAAATTATTCATTCAAGAAGGTGGTGCAAATATATAGCAACAATGGCACCACAAACACACTTTTGAAAATCCAGCGTTTAATCGATCCCGATAAGCGCTCATTGTCACAGTTCTAAACACGACAGCTTTCTTCTTGCATGAGAGGGTTTGGCATCACAACGGCTTTGTTTCCAGGCGGACCATTAAACAATGCTACACACCAGTCTCCCGAAAACCCTGTAGAACTCAATCAATCAGATGACGACTTCAAAACTCCAAAATGTTTCCCATTTTGTGTGCGTTATGCATCAGACGTTCAGCCAACAGTCCATGGGCATGACGTCTAAGGCTGAGAATAGACAGCAGCTTACCTGCTGACGTTTGTGTCATTAATGTTAAACAACAATAGGCAAAGAGAAAATCTCTCACTGCACTTGACTTAATAACTTCTGTAGCATCATTGTATTTTTAATTCATACAGTCTATGCAGTGTTTTTTGGATCATGTCTGGATCCTGTCTGAATTTCTATATCTACATGTAGAACTATATATATCTATATAGTCTAAATATGGATGTGCAAAAAACTGTGTATTTTGATGATCAAGTCAGTGGGTTGTCTGAAACAGAATTCTTAGGGGACGTTCACAAATGACACAAAATTAAACTGTTTTTATAGTGACATGGCATTTTAAAAAATCCACCACTATAGAGTCAGATTTACTAAATGGGGCAAATTAGCATGAGCGAAATTCCAAAAAAGCGCCGGATCTTTCCATAATGACCAACGCAATCTATCAAAAGCAGCACAAATTAGCACCTGGTTTAAGACGTGCTTTTTTTGGACGTTAAATGATGCAAATACCAGTAAATTGACTAGTGCAAACCTTAGTAAATCACCTTACATGATTAATTTAAATACTCTCTTCTCATAAATTTTGCGGAAGGGAAACTTCTACAAATGCAAATATTACTGATTGTCTTAAAGGACAATTCCGGCCAAAAATGAACCTAGGGCTGAATATCACATGGGTACCGAGTCGACCGTTCTCTGGGATGCGTTTTCATGTTAATCGAATTTACCCAGTTTTAACGTTAGTTTTAGTTTAACCACAGATTAGCTTATAACGCTAGTGTATGGGGCATCGAATAAGAAAAAAAAATCGCTAGTTAATACCACTAACAAGGCTCAAAATAGCCCCACACTAACACGGAGGCACAGCTGAACTGTGACTATCGACCAGGATATAGCACGGCGCATCCCAGAGAATGGTCGACTCGTACCCATGTGTTATTTAGCCCTAGGTTCATTTTTGGCCGGAATTTTCCTTTAAGTAAATCCTGACAAAAGAGGGTTTGCGCTGGTGCAAGCTGTTAGTAAATCTGGTCCTTAGTGTAATTAAAAAAAAAAAAAAAAAGTAAAATAGTGTGAGATAATATGCCATGTAATACTCCCTGCATTTATAAAAAATAAAATAAAAAAACTTGTTACAAAAACACTGGTTTAATGTTTTTATTATTATTTTTTTTTTTAGCATTTTTTAAAATGATTATGTAAATTTAAATTAACTAAATAACTCATTTTAAATATTTGTAAGTCTTATTGGGGCCTCTCTGGAAGTTTGCTGAGGGTCTAAAGAGTGACCTTGGCCCTCTGGTTGAGAACCACAGCATTGCCACCAAAAATGTCAATGTCAAAGTCAAAACAAAAAGTACAAATAAATCTAAATAAACTAATCAATCTTTTAAAATAAATAGTTGAATGGTGGAACATCCTGGCCCTTCACTAGTCAGTAGCCTACATTTAAAGAGTAATCTCTGTTGGAATGGTCAGCAAAGATCTGTGTTGACACAGTAGTCCAGTTCACTAAAGATATGCCTGAACCTGCAACTTTACTGTAGGCATTTGAAATGGAATTCATGCTGTGCCTGTACTTCATGTGTCACCCAGCATGCCTGTGTCATTTTCACTTCTGCAGGTGGAACTTTTCTGAGCAGTTCGCTTTGTACAGTTGTACAGTACTTGGAATTGCATTATATTTGTCTATTTTCAGTCATGTAAAAGTGCATTAATTTGTTATTGTTTTGAAGAAATTTAACTTGACATTCAACAAAGACCTGAATGACCACAAATCTTCACGCACATGTAATCATGCGCATGGCGAGAGGCAGTTAGAAAAACAAGGCTGATCTGTGAACACTGAAATATGGGTCATGAACACTGAAATACGCTACAGTGTACAGTGTCAAAGACAGGAAAGGTGGAGGGTTGTTTGTGGTGAATGCTGAGGGAACATTGTAAAAGCCACAACTGTAAGTTCTAAAGACGGATACACCAAAAGCAAAGCATTTATGCCCAGTTTTAGCAATACTAATAAAAATATTAATATTTAACATAAATGGAGTCTCTTTTTACAAATGTACTGTTGGATTGCACACAATGACATTAAGTTGTGACAAATATTCAATAATTGTAAATAATATTTTAAAAAAATTACAAATATATAATAATATTTATTCCTTATACTACCTAACATCACATTTATCATTGCTACAGTCAAATTACACTTTCTTCACTGGGGGTTTAAACCACCTTGTTCTGTAAAGCTGCTTTGGAACATTATGTATTGTGAAAGGTGCTATACGAATAAAACTGACTTAACTTGTACTGTTTGAACCAGAAATCAGATCTCTGCACTGCACTCAGTGAGATCAGGTTTTCAGTAGTTGAAACCTTATTGTATATTCCAGTTAGGTACATTTATTTGCATGCAGGGTCTCACCATTATTCAGTGAAATTATACATTTATGCACTATTGCTGTAAAAATCAAACAGTGCAGGAATAGAAAGAGAAGCTCAAGATACAGTGTCCTGTTAGTTCAGCTCATGGTAATCATTGACATGGAGTCATTATAATGCGACTCCTGGCCTATTTCAAATAGCCTCTGTTTTAGCAGGCACACTATATTTTTTAGTTTACTCCCCAGGCTTTCTTTAAGTGCTGTTGAGAGATTGTTCTGATCAATGCACCAAATTGGAAATTGCACATGATTGCAAAAGAGACTGGACCCAGTTTTAGCAGCTGCTTGAGTGATACCAGTTGCTTGAATAAAACTGATTGAGAACAACAAGTCTAACTGCAAATTATCTTGGGCCAGAGGCAAACAGAATGTTCATCAATTTAGCATATCATTTCAAAGCTCTTTGCATCATTTTTTCCATCACAGTATTCTAAGACATGTGGCCATTAGAAGTTGGTTTAATTATAAATACATTTTATTTTGTAACATTTTACATTTTAGCTATCATATACACTCACTTATTGAGGACTTGATTTCTTTTTATTCCACAAACATTGCAAGGTATCAGTAGGGCTGGGACGGTTACCGCATTACCGCAATACCGCGGTCATGTGACTCCAATCACGAGTCTGAGCTCGTCACCGTCATCACCGCAAAAAAACCCCCAAAACAACATTGGCCTGCACATGTGTGCACGTTGTGTCTAATGACATGGATTCATTGATTCTAATGACATGGATTATGTCTAATGATATTGTGTCTTACATGGATTCAAGGTTTTCTAAACAAAACTTATCATCAAAAGATGGAGCAAATCCGATCTTTCGCGAGTTGGGGAGCGCAATGTTCCATGACACATAATAACATTCCAGATGCACGGATGGGCTATTAGTTATTTCATCCGCAACCGCATCACAAAACTCATCATCTGTCCGCACCAACGTTTTTTGATCAGTTTTCGCTGACTGTTTTAAGGTGTATGAGCGATGCAAGGCGCTGCTGCCGCAAGGCTAGAAAGCTCTTGGCTGTTCTAGAAAGGAGACTGATCCAATGCAGCAAAGATATTTAAAGGCTAAAGTCTCTAGTATAGCCTATTGGCTATGTTGTAACCCCAGAATATCAGCAGTGAACTCCGTCTTCGATCGGCGCACAGGGATAAAAATAATTAAATGAATAGCCTATAACGCACATCGGCAAACCTGACCTTACCTGACTAGGCTACTGTAGCCTAAAATTGTATCATTTCGTTTTGAATTTTGTTTAAAAGTAGACATTTTAAGCTTTCTATTTATTTCTCATGTCTGTGAGGCAAGTAGGCCTAGACGGTGTGACACTTGCCGGTGCCCTCTAATGACATTTCAATGAAAGCGGATCCTGCTCATGAAAGAAAAATCTGTTGAAAGGGAACATTGGGTAGATGATGTCAGGTATAGTGGGCAAAACGTACAGATAAAGCTAATTTATTGACAACACTGTTTTAATGTAAAAATGCGTCAGCCAAATGTAATGTAATTAAGACGTGTATTAATCGATGACAACAATAAAACCGAACGCTGTCATTACTAGCTGTGTTGCTAATATGTTCACAAGCTTCACAAGTTGCAAATAACTCAGTGTTTCCCCTATTGTTTTGTAATAATACTATAATGTTACCCCGCAATAATACTATTTAAATACGAATCCTACGTGTTCTGTGTGAATGAATGGTGCAGTCGACGCGCAGTTCCATTTAACACACACACACGCGCTGAAGCATGTGTGACGCTCGAGCTGTTTATTTGCCTACATGAGGACACGACTGCATGAACTTCCTCGAGACGCGCTTGATTCCTGCCGGTTCCATAGTGAGAGCGGCGCGGCCGGCCAGAGAAATGTTGGGCGCTGCGGGATATTATAAATAGTTTTTCAGCGTGAGAAATACAATGTGTGGCGGGAAGCGTGACAAAAGACCGAAATGAGTGACTGTCACGCTCAATGCGTGACACTTGAGTGCCCTGCAACTACTTTCTATGTTACTTTCTCCCGCCGCAAATAGACTTTTTTTCTGTACCTCCAAATAGTTTCAAGTTAGCCTACGTGTCGCCACCATACACATCAGCGTAAATACTCCTGATAAATTATTTGTTATTAAAGCATTAACACATAAACCACACTGTTATAAAAGCAAGCGGGCTACTGCGTGCATGGTCTGGTATGTCTGAATGCTCCCTTAATAATTCCTAAAAAGCTGACATCAGTTCATCGCGAACTCACACATCTCTATTATTATCAATGAAGCTGACTGCACAATGAATCTTTCATAATATATACACTTTGTTTGTTATAATTAGAGGATTTGCCAGCATACAGAATTCACACACAGAGTGAGTGCATTACCGCCCGCACCAGGAACTTGTGTATGACTTGTGTATACTGTATGGCCGTAAACATGGGCAGTCAATGCGCAACAAAGGTTTGTGAATTTCACAAACGGTTTTATTTGTTGTTAAAACATCCAACCACACAACACGCTCTTCCCGGCAGGACAGCATACGTACTAAAAAAACTACATAGAAATAACATTTCATACAGCTAACATCTGCTACAGCCGCCTACGGGACCAACGCTACTTCCTTAGCAGCAAGGCCCGCAGTAATGGCGGCGCTGCTTTACTTCCGTGTTTCGCCGGATTTGTGTATACGCCGAGTTTCGGTTCATTTATGAGACGAGCTCCAGTTCACGCGCAAGAGATCGCACCGGCGCTTCCACGTCCTCCTGATTATATGTCTGCTATATTTGCTTCTTATTTATTAATTCCAGGCAATTCGTTAATGAAACGGTGATTAAAATGAATATACAATTTATACAAAACGAAATTTGATTTAAAGAAAGGCTTTCTACAAAACAAAACTTAATAAAGTGGTCAAAATCATGTCTGACCCATCTTATGATCCCATCTTACTCATGCTGTTCACTTTTCATATAATCAACATGGATTAAATAAAAAATAAAATTATATTATGTAAACATAAATATGGAATATAATTTTTGTAATTAAGACATGTTGGAAAAGGTGTTCATCTTTCATTTCCAATGTGAACATCATAATTTATTCTCCTGAAAATGATGAATTCAATGCGAATGTATCTCTGATAATGGGGGGTGTATTTAAAGCGGTTTACCGCTATACCGCGGGAATGTCTTGCTTTTCAACCGCGGTTTACATATTATATTATATTATATTATATTATATTATATTATATTATATTATATTATATTATATTATATTATATTATATTATATTATATTTATATTTTAGATTCTGACAGGGCCAGCAGAGAAGGCCCTGATGGCCCTGACAGCCCACCTCTGAATATGTGACCCGTCACAGAAACCAGGGACACAAGTCGGCAGCACAACTTTCGAGCAAAATGAGAAAGAAGAGTTTTTTTTCAAAATTGGTGAATTTCATTTTTTTGCAGAATCTGTTAGTTGAAATCACGAAGAAGCCTCTCCATGTTTGAGATAGCAGTATTGGTATATTTAAAAGCTTACATTTTGAGGTTGAAATCGGCTTGTTTTCGGAGATTCTAGCACGCAGTAGGGGCGTGGCGTGTTATTGTCTGTGTGTATTTCCATACTGAATATGGCGCTTTTGTCCCCGCCCTCCAAGTGAACCGCATGGCTACTTATTATGCTGTGCTCTGGTAGGCTCTATCTGATATCAAAATTCAATGAAGATGGACGCCGCAAAGATTGTCGCAGACGAGCTGAACCGTGGCAGTTACACCGAAAATGTTTTCGCCGCTCGGGAAACTGAACCGGAGGTATGGGCGCGGCGCGCGCGCCCTCGGTGTTGAATATGGCGGCTCGGCTCGCTGACCGCGGTGGCTGGCTGTTTCATATGTGACGTCCCGATTGCTTTGAATGGGGAAAGTTTTGTGAACTGAACAGACTTAATGGACTGGCAACAGGCAAATAGAGGGGCATCACAATTGTTTTTCGATTAGAGCTGCTGCAGAAGTGCACTCATTCGAAGTGCAAAAAAAAGCTGTAAAGCACAGGGGGGAGCTTTACAGGGGGTATGGCTTATCTAAATGAGATGTAAATGAGCCCTATTGTCACTCCTAGCAGCAGAGAGAGGTGAGAACTGCACAATCTTTCGAGGTCGTTTTCTCATCTTTGAGCTTTTTTAAGTGCCTACCTTCAAATGGCCACAACTTCTCCAAATATTATCAGATTTCCACATGTTACACATCGTTGGAAAGCTTGGAGACTACACTTTCAGAATCTATGAATAACTCAAAATGCCCAAGAACCGACTTGTGTCCCTAGTATCCGTGACTGGTCACATATATATAATATTTATTACTTCACTTCCTTTGAAATCAAATAACTGTGATTTCATGTTGCATCACTGCATCAATTGGAAGAGAATCACAATAATATAAATTAAGTTCCAAGTGCCCAACCAAAGGGAACACTAATCACAATAATGGTGAGACATTTTAGGAAATCAACATGAATTTATGAAGTCAGCTTATGTGACGTTCTCCCAAAATGTTGTATTGACAATAACATTCAAGATGACTGGAAAATGAGCGTATATACAACTAAGAACGTTGACTGCAGAAGTGGAAGAAATGAGTGAAAAGTCTATTAAGAATTGCCCCGCATCAAAAACCAATTGCCCCGCCTGTTTTTTTTTTTGTTTTTTTTTGCTTTGGCAAAATGGTACTCAAACCAGTCAAGTAATGTTTACTAGGGTTTTCTGAGTAATGAAGCCATAGCATGCAAACAGTACAGATTACTAAATTGTTTTAAGTTCAACACATTATTGGAGATTAAGTAAAGTTAACTAAAATTTTTTTAGTAAGAACAATGTTAGATTTTACAGTGTATTACAAATTGGATTTATTCACCAATTAGTTGCATTCGTGCCTACAATTGTCATATGGTGTGACATAAAAGTAATTCTATATAAAATGAAAATGGTATATACTCTCCCTAAGTAACCATAAATCTTTATCATTACTATCTTAAGATTTAAAAACATTTTGTGCGGATTTGTTAGAATTTGTATTGTTTTTCTAAATCATCATGTCACGTTACAAAAGGGGAAAGAGAACTCAAATGCAGTATAAGTATTTATTTAACAAAAGAAAACAAAACACAAAGCAAAAACCCACAAGGGGGAAAACACAATAAATGAACATGAAACAAACACAGGGTCAAGGATACAAGGAACACGCAGACCAAACCAGGAAAACATCTGACAATGACACGACAAAGACTGCAAACAAGAGGAGACTTAAAAAGGGAACAAATCAAGAGGGGACAGGTGGAACAACTCAAACACTAATCAGATAACGAGGGGGAGGGATCAACAATCAAAACAGCACATGGCACAACACAACAAACACCCATGTGCAACACAAGACAGGACAGGCATGTGACATAACCCCCTCCCTACGGAGCGGCTACCAGACGCTCCATCAGGCTAGGGCGGGGCAGGAAGGAAACACCAGGGCGGGACGGGCGGGACTAATCGGAGGGACTGAAGGGATAGACCAGGGCGTGACAGGAACATCGGGCGGCCAGGGCAAAACAGAGAGTCCATAGGCCGGTGAGGGAGAAACACAGAGTCCATAGGGCGGTGAGGGAGAAACACAGAGTCCATAGGGCGGTGAGGGAGAAACACAGAGTCCATAGGGCGGTGAGGGAGAAACACAGAGTCCATAGGGCGGTGAGGGAGAAACACAGAGTCCATCGGGCGGCCAGGGCGGCGAAGAGCCCTCGGGTGGCCAGGGCGGCGAAGAGCCCTCGGGCGGCCAGGGCGGCGAAGAGCCCTCGGGCGTCCAGGGCGGAGCAGATCCTTCAGGTGGCCAGGGCGGTGAAGACTCCTCGGGTGGCCAGGGCGGTGAAGACCCCTCGGGTGGCCAGGGCGGAGCAGACCCCTCGGGTGGCCAGGGCGGAGCAGGTCTTTCAGGTGGCCAGGGCGGTGAAGACTCCTTGGGTGGCCAGGGCGGTGAAGACCCCTCGGGCGGCCAGGGCGGAGCAGACCCCTCGGGTGGCCAGGGCGGAGCAGACCCCTCGGTCGGCCAGGGCGGATCAGGCCCTTCAGGTGGCCAGGGCGGTGCAGACCCCTCGGGCGGCCAGGGCGGTGCAGATCTTTCGGGAACAGACACCGGCTCGGGAACAGACACCGGCTCGGGAACAGACACCGGCTCGGGAACAGACACCGGCTCGGGAACAGACACTATAACAGAAACAGTCACAAGGACAGACACAAACACAGACACAAACACTGGGTCCGGAACCAACATGAGCTCCAGCTCTGGAACAGGTACTGGCTCTGCCTCCGGCTCGGGAACAGGCACTGGCTCTGCCTCCGGCTCGGGAACAGGCAACGGCTCTGCCTCCGGCTCGGGAACAGGCAACGGCTCTGCCTCCGGCTCGGGAACAGGCAACGGCTCTGCCTCCGGCTCGGGAACAGGCAACGGCTCTGCCTCCGGCTCGGGAACAGGCAACGGCTCTGCCTCCGGCTCGGGAACAGGCAACGGCTCTGCCTCCGGCTCGGGAACAGGCAACGGCTCTGCCTCCGGCTCGGGAACAGGCAACGGCTCTGCCTCCGGCTCGGGAACAGGCAACGGCTCTGCCTCCGGCTCGGGAACAGGCAACGGCTCTGCCTCCGGCTCGGGAACAGGCAACGGCTCTGCCTCCGGCTCGGGAACAGGCAACGGCTCTGCCTCCGGCTCGGGAGCAGGCAACGGCTCTGCCTCCGGCTCGGGAGCAGGCAACGGCTCTGCCTCCGGCTCGGGAGCAGGCAACGGCTCTGCCTCCGGCTCGGGAGCAGGCAACGGCTCTGCCTCCGGCTCGGGAGCAGGCAACGGCTCTGCCTCCGGCTCGGGAGCAGGCAACGGCTCTGCCTCCGGCTCGGGAGCAGGCAACGGCTCTGCCTCCGGCTCGGGAACAGGCACCGGCTCGGGAACAGGCACCGGCTCGGGAACAGGCACCGGTTCGGGAACAGGCACCGGCTCGGGAACAGGCACCGGCTCGGGAACAGGCACCGGCTCGGGAACAGGCACCGGCTCGGGAACAGGCACCGGCTCGGGAACAGGCACCGGCTCGGGAACAGGCACCGGCTCGGGAACAGGCACCGGCTCGGGAACAGGCACCGGCTCGGGAACAGGCACCGGCTCGGGAACAGACACCGGCCCGGGAACAGACACCGGCTCGGGAACAGACACCGGCTCGGGAACAGACACCGGCTCGGGAACAGACACTAGAACAGAAACAGTCACAAGGACAGACACAAACACAGACACAAACACTGGCTCTGGAACAGGCACTGGCTCTGGAACAGGCTCTGGAACAGGCATTGGCTCTGCCTCCGGCTCTGGAACAGGCATTGGCTCTGCCTCCGGCTCTGGAACAGCAGACACTAGCTCCGGCTCTGGAACAGCAGACATGGGCCTGTCCAGGATCCGAACTAGACGCTCCAGATATTCCAGATCCAGGAAGGCAGACGGCACTGGCTCTGCCTCCGGCTCTGGAACGGGTACTGGCTCTGCCTCCGGCTCTGGAACAGGCATTGGCTCTGCCTTCGGCTCTGGAGCCGGCAATGGCTCTGCCTCCAGCTCTGGAACCGGCAATGGTTCTGCCTCCAGCTCTGGAACCGGCAATGGTTCTGCCTCCAGCTCTGGAACGGGCACTGGCTCTGCCTCCGGCTCAGGAACAGGCACTGGCTCTGCCTCCGGCTCAGGAACAGACACTAGGTTCAGCTCCGAAACGCCGGATACCGGCTTCTCCAATATCCGAGCCAGCCGCTCCAGATAGCCCTGGCTCAGGAAGGCAGACAGGACGTCGACAGTCTCTCGCTGGGCAGACGGGACGTGGACAGTCTCGCTGGGCAGACGGGACATGGACAGTCTCTCGCTGGGCAGACGGGACGTGGACAGTCTCTCGCTGGGCAGACGAGACGTGAGCAGTCTCTCGCTGGGCAGACGGGACGTGAGCAGTCTCTCGCTGGGCAGACGGGACGTGAGCAGTCTCTCGCTGGGCAGACGGGACGTGAGCAGTCTCTCGCTGGGCAGACGGGACGTGAGCAGTCTCTCGCTGGGCAGACGGGACGTGAGCAGTCTCTCGCTGGGCAGACGGGACGTGAGCAGTCTCTCGCTGGGCAGACGGGACGTGAGCAGTCTCTCGCTGGGCAGACGGGACGTGAGCAGTCTCTCGCTGGGCAGACGGGACGTGAGCAGTCTCTCGCTGGGCAGACGGGACGTGAGCAGTCTCTCGCTGGGCAGACGGGACGTGAGCAGTCTCTCGCTGGGCAGACGGGACGTGAGCAGTCTCTCGCTGGGCAGACGGGACGTGGACAGTCTCTCGCTGGGCAGACGGGACGTGGACAGTCTCTCGCTGGGTAGACGGGACGTGGACCGTCTCTCGCTGGGCAGACGGGACATGGACAGTCTCTGGATTGATCTCCAGGAGAATGGCGGGCTGCTGAGGACCGGCTTCCGGGCACTCAGGGAGGTTGGAGATCTTTCCCCTACTCCGCCGTCTCTGATGGCGACGTGCCGATTTGGTACTGGATGAGATCGTCGGTGGATGATCGAGGAATGACCGAAGCGGAGAGTGGTTCTGGAGTTCACCTCTGGCACCTTCCCTCCTGCGACCTCCACGGTTCCCCGAAACCTTGGCCAAACGCTCCGACTCCTCCCTTTGACTGGCCATAAAAGCGAGAGCCTGAAAGATGTTCATTCTACCGGTTCCGTTGGAGGCCGGAGTCATTCCGTCATGCCCGATCCTGGAAAATTGAGTAGATCCAAACGTTGCGATGGTATAGTCCGGGCAGTCCAAAAGATCGTCATCCATGTAATCGTCGACCTCCATCTCTGTCCCAGTGTGATACCCATACTGCTGAGTCCTCCAAAGTGTTCGTGTCATTCTGTCACGTTACAAAAGGGGAAAGAGAACTCAAATGCAGTATAAGTATTTATTTAACAAAAGAAAACAAAACACAAAGCAAAAACCCACAAGGGGGAAAACACAATAAATGAACATGAAACAAACACAGGGTCAAGGATACAAGGAACACGCAGACCAAACCAGGAAAACATCTGACAATGACACGACAAAGACTGCAAACAAGAGGAGACTTAAAAAGGGAACAAATCAAGAGGGGACAGGTGGAACAACTCAAACACTAATCAGATAACGAGGGGGAGGGATCAACAATCAAAACAGCACATGGCACAACACAACAAACACCCATGTGCAACACAAGACAGGACAGGCATGTGACACATCATGCAAGGTAAGACATCTCTCCTCAGCCTTTCCAAATATTTTACATTAATTATGTTAAACCCCGTTATAAATCTATCAAAATGCTTGTGACGCTTGCTGATACCGTCTCTCTAGTGTTCCATTGACTTTTTTCATGATTTATAACTAAAAATAATTTTTATTGTCACAATTCTGAATGTCACTCAGAAACTCAGAAATGTGAGTAAATCAACCATCTCACGTCAAGAACATTCAACATGAACATTTTAAAATTAGAAGAGAGTGTGTGTTGTAACAACAATTATAATTGTTAAACAATAAAAATATTATCAATCTACAATTAGTCAATTGATATCAAATATGTATAGTGTTGTATAATTGTTCACATCAAACCATATATTTTTGGGTGAATTTCAGGTCGTTTCAACATGTGGAGAGAAGAGATTGGGGAAGAGGGCTGAAGGGAATGTAAATTAAGACAATACTGAGGTGATCGGATTTGGACTGACAGTGTGAACAAGTGTTTTTGACCTTCTGAAATTTATGAGGCTATGAATATAGTTATTTTTTGCAATAGGAGTTTTTGCAAAATAGTTTCCATTGGGTGTATTTTCAATTAGCTCAATTTGAAGGGTAATGGAAACACAGCACCTTCAAGTTAGACAAAAACCATAAGACAAAAAACATCTCTATTGCAAACCCCTCCATGTTGCTGTTGTTGTTTTTGGCGTATACCCATAGAAACCAATGCAGATATTATAGAAGACGAAATGGTCACACATTCTATTGTATTTATTTATTTATTTATAGAACACTTTACAGGCTACACAGTAACTCTAAAGAGCTGGACATCCCAAGTACATAAAGCAATAATAAAAAATAAAAACAAACAAATATATATATATATATATATATATATATATATATATATATATATATATATATATATATATATATATATATATATACATTATATATATTATTTTTGTTTGTTTATATATATATATATATATATATATATATATATATATATATATATATATATATATACAATATATATATATTATTTTTGTTTGTTTATATATATATATATATATATATATATATATATATATATATATATATATATATATATATGTATATATATATATATATATATATATATGTGTATGTATATATATATATGTGTATATTTAAATCATTCCCAAGGGAAGCATATATAATGAAAACAAGACACGACCCAAAATGGACCCTTCTGGAACCCCACTGGTGATAGGTGCTGGATAAGAAAAACAATTACCAACCTTCCAATCGGATATCAAATCTGACACAAATCTGGATATGAACAGTTGAGATACTTAGTATGGACAGTTAATGGTTTAGATCAGATTCCAATCCCTATAGAAGGTGTCTGTTCTGTGTGAACTGGCATGATCTCTTTACTTTTTCCTCCTTTCTCTCAGGACCTCCTCTCTCCTTGCATGGTCCTGTATTTTTGTGTCCTCTCTTTACTTGACATTTCTGCCAGACACAGACACAAAATTGCATCTTTTAATATGCAAAGCATGGCAA
This sequence comes from Gila orcuttii, assembly GCA_026230005.1. Taxonomy (NCBI): domain Eukaryota; kingdom Metazoa; phylum Chordata; class Actinopteri; order Cypriniformes; family Leuciscidae; genus Gila; species Gila orcuttii. Next base: position 45,551,402 of record JAPDVR010000002.1, on the reverse strand, counting down.
ACATGGTGAAACATAGTTAAATTAAGTATAAAATCGAAAAGGAATGCATTAGTTGTATGGGTAATTGAATGTTCACCATTAAATTCATTCAATATGTTTTGAATATTTATTTATTTATCAATAAAAAGATGTATGTAATATTGTGTGACAAATATATCATATAGTGTGACTTGGAAAACGGTCACACCATATGATACAGTGTCACACCATATGACGTTTTGTTCAGTTAAGCTAATCTCTTGGTTAACTAAAAACATCTAGCTTATACTTAGCATGTAAATTGCCACTTTGCAGCAATGATTTCTAAGAATTAATAAGTAAAATTAGTAAAAAAAAATGTTTAATTTTTATGTAAATAATGTCACACCATGAGACACAAAAGATTGACCACTAGTGAACATATCAAATTCAGAGTTTTTTTTAATTCAAAATAAAAAGTCAGAACTCACCTCTTGACATTCCAAACCACTCCAGAGATGACACTACAACTTTCTGGTTGAGTGTGGACCTCTTCATCATAATGATGTCCGAATTATTCCCTGTTCAAAATATAGATTGCAGTGTCACACCATATGATGCCCATTTTACGGACAAAATCTATTTGGCCAGAACTTGCTTTAAAATCATGCACAGACATCAACACCTTATCTGTCCATTAAAAATACCCAATTCTGTTACTTAAACTTTAAATATATCAATTATTTATACTTTGCTGAGATATTTTGTCATATTAGTAAGGTCACCCTATATGACAATTTTGATGTTTAGATAAATTTGAAGTAGAGGTCTTTATACACCAACTAGAGCTATGATATGCTGTAATAATATCTTGTCAGAGGAACAACATAAAGGTATATATTTTTAACAAATACCCATTTTTATTAGTACATGACATCATGGACAGGTAGAATTGCATGTCATGTTATCCACCCAAATACATTTCCATCCACTTCCTTTTCACATCACACATTTGTAAGCTAATGCTTTTTTGCAGATGAAGACCTACTTTTTGTGCATTTAAGCACTGGATGTAAAATTGTGTGTGGATCTCTCTCTCTCAACTCCTTCTACAGCTATATTTTATTTAAGTGGAAAAGACAACATTATGCCAGTAACATCAAAATCAAGGGTAAAGAACGAGAACAGTTAATATGTTTTTTTTTCCTTTGCACATATAGAGCAAAAAGCAAAAGAAACAAACAAACAAAAAAGGCAAAAAGCCAATGACTTAATAGAGAGTGCTGATATAAGATTACAACACCACTAAGACTTCTCACTGTTCGTCCACTTATCTTGATATGGCATGAATTTACTTTTCATTTATCCCAAAAACTTTAGTTTCACTTTTCTGATTTGATGTTTGGTGGGAATAGACCTTTATATTGAACATTTTGTCCCCCTTAATTCTGACAGGTTTTCTGTCAACATAAATCCACACATAGGTTAACCAATGCATCTCAGTTGTAGCCTATTACATGACATGTCTTAGTATCTGTGGAGCCCTGTGGAGTATCTGTGGAGCCCTGTGGAGTCTTTTTGTAGAGTATTGGTTAATTTATATTTAAATTGATTACAGAAACCACCCACTTGCATAAAGCTGCAATTTCAATCTAGTTCCTCTGTCATCCCTGCATTCTAACCTGCCACCTTTGTGTTAGCAGCCCAAAGCAGCATCCTGAATCAGTCTGAATTTATCTCAGGCTAATAATCCTATTCAACCTGTTCTTTATTTGTTGCAGACGTGCCAAACTGCGATTGTACCTGGAGCAGTTGAAACAGCTTGTGCCTTTGGGTCCTGATAGCACCCGTCACACCACACTGAGCCTACTCAAACGCGCCAAAATGCACATCAAGGTACAAACATATCAGTATCTTTCTGACAATATTTTTGTTTACACAGCAGTAAAGAGTTTAGAGCAGCTTAAAGCAGTTACAGTCAGAGGGGAAGTTAATCAGGAACTTGTTAAAGGAAGTTTATGTCACTCTCCATGTTGCAACTCAGATAATCCACAGTTCCTAACGCGGTAGAGATGGTAATAAACCTCAGCTTAACATTATTCTTAAAATCATAGTCTCTTTTTTTTGTCATTTAAATATTTATGCATCTGACAGTTCTCATGTGAATCATTGCATCATTATGTGATGTTTCTGCATTAAGATTCATATTGATATTTTTGGGAGGTATAAAGTAAAAAATGTCAGGGTGATACAACTGTTTTGATATCATCAAGAAAGAAAAAAGCCTCACTAAAAGAATGACATTCTGGGTTGCCAGATCCCCCAATCAGAACATTTCTCTTGAATGGATATTTTTCATGTCTGGTGTTTTACCTGGTGGAAATCCGCCCAATCTGGCAACACTGTCTGCAGCAGCAGCAGCCTCCCCAGGTCTTAGTGCCCGCGGAAGTTTGATTTATTTAGGGGGGAGCTGTAGATCTACTTGTTAGGCTAAATGAAACGTAAAATACACAAACAAGATTTAGTCACTTCTGTTTCTCAATAAAGCAAGAAGTAATTGATGTCATACAATCACAAGTCTGATCTGATTTAATGGTCAGAATCTATAGCCTACATGATAAATAAATGACACTTGTAAATTTATTAATCTGTAATATATTTTTTTTAAACAGATGATGAAAATAACTTGAATCCACGGAGCTCTAAAAGAATTGTAGAATTTTTATCTGAGGCTAAAGGCGGCATCCTTCAACTGAAGTCACGCCACCCGCGCTTCATGTGTTGATGACTCCATTGCTGTAGACCATCTACAAATGTTAAATCCACAAATGAAATATTTAGGTTACAACTGTATCTGTCTGAAAAAGATTTGTTTTATTGTTTTGTTATTTTCAAAGCTTTCAATGTACTCTTATTATAAAAAATGTAATTTATTAATATTTATTTAGCATTATCAAGTAACCTTTTGATAAGGAGTCCTCAGAACCTGAATAAAAAAAAATGATTAATATTAAAGCTATTTTCAGACTGCAGGCAAAAGTGGCCCAAATCCGATTTTTTTATTCATAAGTCATTAGCTGAAATATATGTTTTTTTTTTTTTTTTTTATAACAGTGTGAACAGCTCAAACATGGAATTTGATCTTTTCGATTCTGATTTGGGCCACTTCCATATAGCCTATGATTCTAAATCAGACACAGGTCTGATGTTTTGCAATGCGACCTCAGTTTAAACAGTCATATCATATCGGAATTCATGCAACTTTTAAGTCACTCCAGAGTCTAGATCAACATTCATCACAATTCAGCGCTGATGGGAGTCAATCCAAAGATTTTACATACCGTTAATTCTTTAGTCACTCCGTGAATATGGTATACTGCAGTGAAGTTAGTCAGTGGAGGGCTGTTATAATCATGTATTACAGTGACAGCGCTATACAAGCAAAACTTTAGGAAAAACTGTATGAGAAAATCATCTCATCCTCATTTGTGTCCTCTTATATTCGCTGGCTTCCGCAGCACATCACTGTATAAATGAACTTGTAAATGTCGATTTCAGTAACCTCTGTTTTCTTCTGTATTATTCTGTGCTGCGTGCCATTTTTGTTATTGTTCTTTTGTGAATGTGTGTCAGTTTAGGATCGTGAGCTGTTTAGACTCGAATCTGATTTTGGCCACTTTAAAAAATAACGTGATCAGCCAAACAAAACAAAACAAACAAAAAAAAACGGATTTGAGCAATAAATCAGAATTGAGCACTAAGGCTTGCTTTGTGAACGTAGCCTAACTGAAATTAAAAATAATTAATTTATAATTCCTACACAGGAGAGAGGTGTTATGTCCATACAAAGAAAAAATATATATTTTTGTTCGTATTGGCTATCACTAAAAAATTGTTTAAAAAATATCGGCATATCGGAGATTGGCAAAAATTCAATATCGTGTATCCCTATCAGTGTGACAATACAAATTGTTTTTTGTTGTTTTAATAGAAAAACTTTGACATAATTTGAATTGAAATGAATTGTTTTAGCTTGAGAGAAATTTTGACTTTTTCCAGTTTTCATAATGTAGAGAGTGTGTTAATTTATATGAAAACATTTTAAATCAGGAAACTAGGTGAGTAATTGAGTAAAATAAAACATGCGTGTGGGTTTGACATTGTCTTGATTTGCGCTTGAAATCATGATCAGGAAACAATATTGTAATTTTGAGCAAAATAATTGTAATTATCATTTAACCATGACTAAAATATGACAAGTTTTCATTGACTAAAACTAGACTAAAATTCCCAGACTTTTAGTCAACCAAAACTTGACCAAACAAAAAACAGAATAGGTTGACAATAAAAAATGGAAAAAACAAAACAAAACAAAATACACAAGGCTAAGACTGATGTATCATGCATACATATAGGGAAAAAATATATATTTGTGAATAAATAACTTTTTTAAACTTAAAATAATTATTAGGTTGTGTACAAGCACATGTTTTCTATGTGTACTAAAGCCGTTATTACTTATTGCTTGATGGTTAAACCACATGACCACATTTGTAGATTCAATTGAAAATTTCTTGCAAATTAAAATTTTCGAAGAACTACATTTTTATATTTTATTTATTATGGACACTCTTGTATTTCACTAACTCATTTAAATTTGCCTAATGAAAAAGGGCATTTAGCGTCAGTGGAATGAAATGTGTTCATCAAACTGTCACTGTGAAACAGAGACTAGACTAAGGCAACCCGGTACCATGTCTCTGTTGGCCCTTTTGTTTCTTTCCTGTTTGTTACACAGTATTTCAGCTCACCCTGTCTGGTTTCCTGTCATGCACCATAGTCATGCACCAATCTGTTCATGTGATTGTTTCCCTTTTTAGCTCACACAAATTGTGGATTTGTTGCACTGTGCATGCTCAAGCCGACTGGTAGATACATGTCATGCAGTGTGGTGTTTCTGTGCTCTGTGGTTTGATCAGTGGAAACATATGCTCTGCAGAAGCTGGAGGAACAGGACAGGAAGGCTCTAAACATGAAGGAGCAACTGCAAAGAGAACATCGCTACCTCAAACGGCGTCTGGAGCAGCTCTCTGTACAGGGCTTAGAGCGCATTCGCACTGACAGCATGGGCTCCACCATCTCCACTGACTCTGAGCAAGGTACAGCACAGCTGAAATATCCTGATGTATGCTGAAATACATCCAATAAAACCTTTCAAAAACGAAATTAAATTCTACACTTACAGCAATCACACATACTGTTACATATGCTACACATATTGTCTATATCCTATGTACCATACAGGCTGTATGACCATAGTTGATTCCAGATCATGTGACCTATATTAATCTCTGTATATACAGTGAGGTCCAAATGTCTGAGACTTTTTGTTTAAATTTGAACATTTTCAGTAAAAATTATACTATTAGCATTACAATTTAAGTGCAAAGTTTAATTGATAAATGAACAAATTTCAGAATGCCTTTAAATGTTTTAATGTTCTTGCGCTTCTTTATATACACACATCATATATATATATATATATATATATATATATATATATATATATATATATAGACACACAGAGACACACCATACTGTTCCTTCATGCTATTCCGTGTTTGTAAATTTTCAAAATCCTAAAACTTTCTCTTTCAGTTTAAATGAGATAGAAGTGGACTTACATTTTGTGTAAAATGTGTAAATACATTTTGTAATTAACACAGTTAGTTAAGCAAATGAGCAGAAATCAGATTTGGACTGCATTCAGCTGTAGTTTGTGTGCTTGTAAGTGCTGTTGAATACCACAGATAGTAATTTCAACTCTTCACACTTTAATATGTATGAACAAACAGGAAGAGGGTTTACAGTAAATACATGTATTGTGGAACACCAGTAGGTAAGCGGGCAGCACTGCAAATAATAATAACAATAATGTTAAGCACACTATTTCACAAGTATAACCATAACCCTTTTACACAAGTCAGCATTATTGTCTGTGGCGAACTTTATAATTTTATATTTGCCATCCAAAAACATTAGGTTTAATATAACACAGAATATTCCTTTATTCTTAGGATCTTTGATTCATGTGTAAAAATCACTGTTGATGATATTCCATTTCTATGTTTTCACAGATGTGGACATTGACATAGAGCGAATGGAGTTCACGCCAGGTGAGAATGATAGTGTGGACAGTGTTAGCGATGGTGAGGACCACTACAGCCTGCAGAGCAGCTCCAGTGATGGAGGCCACCATTCACATTCCCACAGATTACAGGCTCACATCTGCTAGGCCGTGTCAGACCGCTACAGTGTGTCACCTCCAACATACACATCAGCCACTCCCAGCTGGCAGGAAACACCTGGCTGACTTCCACTCATCAGAAAACTCTCTTCCCTCTCAACCCTTGCAACACTTTATACACTTTATATCAGACCTACCCCCCCCCCACCCCAACCCCACAAATACACACAAACAAGCAATATGTGGTTTTAGTAAGAACATGTGGTGTGGTAAAGCAGTTTTAATTTGTCTGTTCTGCTATGGTGTGAAACTGTCTCTGTTTCAAAACCTAGTAACTGCCTTGCTGTCTATCATCTACGTAGGCAGTTCTGTCATCTAAGGCCGTATAGACTCCTTAATAGATTAATAGAAAGGGAGCAAATGGCTAAAACTCCAGGGCACTTCTAGGAATCAATGGATTATCTTTCAGACTAAAAAATCTAAGTTAAATTGACCTCATTAATTGGTTACTTTTTGTGAAAGAAGAAAGAATATTAATATCTAATGGTTGACTACTTATGGAGCAAAGAAATTGTGCTTTCCAAATGCATCACTACAACGGTCTGTTGTTGATAGTTTTAGTAGTACATTAACAGTAGTAAAATTTGGTAGTAAATTATGTAGCATTAAACTTGGAAAGCTACAGCTTTCTAATTCAGTAAAATTATTCTGGACCAGGGCTGAATGACTTGAGAAGATGTGTTGTTTTTTGTTTTGTTTTTTATCTGTATTTTTTTCGTGTGTGTGTGTGTGTGTGTGTGTGTGTGTGTGTGTGTGTGTGTGTGTGTGTGTGTGTGTGTGTGTGTGTGTGTGTGTGTGTGTGTGTGGCCAGCAATCAAACTGACAAGTCAAAACTGCATGACTGTACATGTGAAGGTGTAGAGATGGGGAAAACACTTGTCGAGGTGTTGGTACTATCAGAATATAATTATATTGATGCTTTTAGTCCCATTCCTTTCCCTGTAACTTACTTGCAATAATTTTTGAAGCCTTTATTCTTCAGCAGTATATATGCAATGCAGTGTGCAATATTCAGTATATAAAAGAAAGTTCTTTGTGCTAGGAATTCCAACTCTTTAGACAGTCCCAGTCTTTAAAGCAGGTTAGACCAAAATAAATGAAAAAAAGAAAGAAGTTACTTTTGAAAAAAGAAGCCGAAAACATACTGGTGATTTGAAGTATAGTTTATATTTTCTGTAGTAGATTTTATATTATATTTTCCTAAATAGTCCTTGATTAAAAGACAAATAGAGGTATATTTATACATACATATATATATATACATATGTGATATATATATATATATACACTGTGTATATATATATATATATATATATATATATATATATATATATATATATATATATGTATATATGTATGTATATGTATAAATATTTATAAATGACAGAACATGAGGCCAGGATAATATTTGGGAGAACTCTGGCATTTGTTCCTTATCTCCAACCGTCATGCTGTGCCTTGACTGGTCATATCCCTTTTCCTCCCCTCATCTCCTTGACACATCCGTCCAGCCCTGCTTGGATCCACTACCTGCCAGCCACCCTAGCTTCCATCCTTAGAATAAACTCTTCTTTGGCCTTTGGCACAAGGTGACGAGAAACATTGTTTAGTCACCTCTGACCTCCATCTTTTTATTCCCTTGAAATGTGCTTTCCATTCTGCCATGCAACATCATCCACATCAGCGACACTGGTCATCTCCTCTTTTGGCAGCTCGTCTCACCCCATTGAAAAGCGTTATCTAATCAACTCTGCCCTTGAGGCTCTTTTCATTTTTTTTTTTTAATTTTTTTTTTAAGTTTGATAATAGCTGTTTTTTTATTGTCCTTATGCCTAAGATGTGTTTTGTATTTCAAACAATGAAGTGGAAAACCTTGGGAGAAGATCATTGGAATCAATTATTAATGGCAGCTCGAGTCCTCCCCACCCTCTCCCAATGGTAGTTCCTGTTTTAGTGTTAAAGTGTGCTTAAGGTGATGGTAGTATTTGATCCTTTGCCCATAAAAGCAAAGATACAGCAATATGATCATTCTGTTTGTGAAGGGGTGGAGACTGGGTGTATTTGGTAACCAGCACTGTTTCAATACTATGGTGCATATTGTGACCAACTCGATGAGTTTTTTTTTTCTATTGTTATTTTATATCTCCATTCTCTGCAAACACTTAAAGGAGGGAGCATGTTTTTATTTTTTTTCCATTTTACTCTTTTATTTTATATCTTTTTGTAAAGCAATTTTTTTTCATTGAAGAGTTTACATTTATGTCGGATATGCCTGACTGTTGTAGCAAAACTATGCTTTTTCAATGTGTTCCAGTATGTTGATCAAGTGAATTGTAAAAAAGAAAAAGCAAACTTTTGCACAGAATCATCAACATGATTTGATCTAGAGTTCAGAGAATTGTGCATGAGATTTTTTTCAAATCTGTAAGAGATTGTAGCTTTCATTGGCATTATCTAAGAATCACAAGTCACATGGCAAATATGTGAAATCAAGCAAAAGTCAGATTCCAGTGTGGTGAAAGAAATACTTGTGACAGAGACAGGGCTATTCAGCGGCTGCAGGGTTTTCAAAAGCTTTAAAACACTAAAAAGAGTGTATGTCAGCAGACAAGTACACACATAATTATGTGAAAAGAGCCAGGTGTCCAAGGATCTTTGATGTGTGTTCTATAACTGCAAAAAAAAAAAAAAAATGATGGCATGTTGTGATGATACTTTGCATTTGTTGGGCCTTGCAGTTTTAGCTTTCTGCTGAGCATGTTTGATTGAGCTTCCTTAAAGTCTGTGCGGCTGGAAAGCTAGATGGCATGGAGACAGGAGACTGGGAGTCAAGGCTACTTAAAGAACAGACCAGAATGACCAAGAAGAAAATATATAGCTATATATAATTCATTTTACCTTTGTTATACACATAAAAGCACTAGAAGAAAGAAAGAACTTCCATGAAAAAGATTCCTGCCATATAGATTCTATTAGATATAGACTTATTTTTCTAACCCCTCCCAATTTTGGGAGGCATCAGGTGTAATATCAGATTTATATCTTTTTGACTGTAGGTTTGTGACTCATATTTGCGGCCCACTTTTTCTCTCTGCTTTTATTTGTGTTCATGAAGCAGTTTGTTGGCAGGTCAGCATGAGTGGCGTAGCTCGCAGAACGCTTGCGTTTTAGCATGAGGAAAACTTGCGGAAAGACTGCGAAGGGAGGGTTCTGTGCTATAGACCTGTGAACAGATTTCCTTTTTGAAAACAAGTAATATGCATTCAGATGTTGTATAATATTGTAAAGGTGTTTTTTTTTTTTCTCTTTGTGTGTGTGTGTGTGTTTGTGTGTCTGTGAGTACGTACACATATTTACCTGGTGCTGGCTATGTTTGAGCCCACACTCTTAAGGTATTATGTATTCTTGTATTGTAATAAATATATAATTAAAATGTTTTATACATAGTGGGTTGGGGTCATTATTTGCAATTTGCAACAGCCATTGTGAAAATATAGGTTTGGCGTGTAGATCATACATTTTAGCCCTCATGTTCTGTGGACAATGTATCAACAAAACAAAATATAACATTATGTAGTGTATAGTTTCTGAAAGGCAGCAAATAGGGTGAAAAATATAGACAAATTGGGCGCTGGTAAAAATTTTCTAAAATTTTAACTAATTATTTGTAATTTATATGTCAGCAAAGATGCTTGTTGCACCCAGATAATCTAGTTCTACCAGTAGAGCCTAGGCCATGTCCTGTCGCAGACAGTGAAAAGGCAGTTCTTTGGGTAACGCACGACCTCGTGTGGTTATTGCTTTATTTTGCTTATCATCTTCACAGAGTGGTTATTTGACTCCAGATCAATAGGTGTCGCAGTGTAAAAGCCCGATGTTTATGCCGAGTGTTCTTGAGTTCGCTTTGCACTCTGGTAGGTTTGTCCTCTTTAAATGTCATTTGTACATTCTACTTTATTTGTAAAGTAATAGAAAAGCAGTATGACTGGATCAACAGCGGATGAAAAGATCCGCTTTGAGCAGTTAACAAAGCTTCGGCGGCAATGGCTTAAAGATCAGGAACTCAGTCCTCGAGAGCCTGTCATTGCACCCAAAACACCCGGCCGGATCGAGCGATTCTGGGGTGGATTTCTGGAGCCCCAGACACTCTGGAGACTTTACGTGAGTTTATGCCTTATATGATCTATTTATCCAGAGAGTGAAAATGTATGTTATGTATAAGTAACATGCACTGAAGTTTAACTGAGCATTTTAACGGCAGTATATTATTATAACATGCAATTTTGTCTTATCTTCTTTTTATGAACCAGACATTTAAAGCCTATAATGCCAGTGTTTTTGCCATCACGCGGATTCTGATCCCGGCCTGGGTCGTGCATTACTATATGAAGTACCATGTCGCTGTAAGTGCATGTTTATTATGGTCACACTGATTTCTTTGAACATCATTAATTAGTTATTGTGTGTGTGTGTGTGTGTGTGTGTGTGTGTGTGTGTGTGTGTGTGTGTGTGTGTGTGTGTGTGTGTGTTCGTTCGTTCGTTGGGATGTACATTATTCGAAGAGAAGTAGGAGTAAAAAATAGGAGTATAACGCTTATGTCACGTTTTGGCTCTATACACTCACAAAGTCAAAATAGAGTTGAAGTAGGCTACTTGTTTTTATTTATTTATTATTTTTAACACTTTACAATAATGTCTCATTTGTTAACAGTATATTTACTTTTAAGACATGATATGATAAACAGTTAACAAAGTATGGTTTATTAAAATGTTAAATTTGGTATTTCATCAGGCATGGACTTGAATAGGCGTCAACTTGCGCTTATCCATGTACAGGGCAACGATGACACCAGAATAGTAATATTCATGATTCATGATAAAAATACAAAATTATGCTAGACACACATGCTGGCACTCTGTCCCTGACTTCAAACATTTAAAGTCTTAAATTATGTATTTTATTAAATAATGTATTGTGTATTTAATTTTGTAATCATAATTAATAAACATGCAAGCTCAAATGTGCAGGGTGTTTCCAGAGTTTGATCATTGCAGGCCCCCCAAAAATTCAAATTCTTTCCCAGGAATAGTTTTTCGTTGTTGTTGTTGTTGTTGTTGTTGTTGTTGTTGTTGCAAAAACAGCACCAAAACATTCATATTTATTTATTTGTTTTCTTTACTCTTAGAATGTAGAAAACATTATTGTGTGCTGAAGATAATTTCATTAGCTCCATTTTAATTTACTGTTAAGGTCTTTGCTAAAATTGTCTAGGTGACCTTTTCTAGCTATCAAAACTGATAACTGTTTGGGTGTGCCATTGACCAACCATATTTGTATATATTGGAACTATTTTGCCTTGGCAATTTTATACAATTAACTAACAACATTAATTTAATCTATGCGTTTTTAGATTTTATTTGACACCTGATTAATTTCTATTAAAATTCACATAGTTCACCCAAATATGAAAATTCTGTCATCATTTAATTACTCACCCTCAAGTTGTTTCAATCATGTATGAATTTCTATCTTTTGGTGAACACAAAAGAATATATTTTTAAGAATTTTAGTAACCAAACATGGTTACTAAATGGACCCTTGATGGACCCCATTGACATCTATTTCACAGTATGGAAAAAAATACTATGGAAGTCAATGGGGTCCCATCAACTCTTTAGTTTCCAATATTCTTCAAAATATCTTCTTTTGTGTTGAGCAGAAGAAAGAAAATCATGCTGGTTGATGTATGATTTTAACTGCTGTTTTGTTTTGATAGTATTTATTCAACTCGGTTTTTGACAAGAAGTTGCTGACGTGGCATTAAAAGCTATACTACATATACACAAATACCAGATAATATACTGGAAGCTCCATCCGTAATCAAACACACCTGAAAATTTCAACCAAAGTTTTCAGTTACTTAAAAATTACAGGCAGGTGTCTGTTTGATGGAGCTAAACTCTGCAGGACATAATAGCCCATCCCTAAACCAATCCATTTACTTCAACAAATCAAACAGGTATAAAACATAACATATTGAAAGAAGTATCTAGAACATTCACTTAAAAATAGAACATGCTAGCTAACGGTATCGATCAAATCAATGAATTTTCAGACGTATCTATTTACGTAACCTATCTCATCAGTGATGTATCAGAAAATTAGTTTGACAATCTGGGTTTATCATGTTTGATACTAAATTAAACCTGTCTAAACTTTAATTTTGGGCAAACTATTGTTGCTATCCACGATACATATTTTTGTATTGTGATATATATCCTGACATGTTATATTGTTGTAGCCCTAATAAATATGAATACAGTATTTCTTTCAATTAAGTGTAATGGTTATATCTATTAAAAAGCTAATTGCGTTTTATTTTGGTGAACCAAAACTATACAAATCTGAGGGACTAAAATATTACCATAGATAAAATAACACTAAATATCTTTGTGTTTTGGTTGATCATTATCATGTTAAAATTTAAAACTCAAATAGAATGATATTTCTTGTTTCCACAGAAAAAGCCATATGGAATTGTTGAGTTAAAACCCAGACTGTTTCCTGTAAGTATATTTGGCCCAAGCAGTATTATCACACTAGTAATCATTTATCTTTACATTTTACATTTATTCAGTTAGCAGCCTCTTTTATCCAAAGCAACGTATAATTGAAAGCATAGACAAAGGAATATAGTAAAGTAATCAGTAAGGTGTTTTGTAAATTAACATTCAAATAAAAATTCATATCAATGTTTCTAAATGTCCTCATACACATCTATCTTTGTGCATGTGTGTTTTTCCAGGGAGACACCATTTTGGAAACAGGAGAAGTTGTCCCAGATCTTCCTGAAGCAGAGAATCATGGTCATCATTAAAGATGCCAGTTTATATTCAGTATAAACATCCTGTCTGCACTGGTTGTAAAATTAACACGTTTGAGTGTATACTATGTGAATAAAATGTGTTATACAGATTCTGTGTGGTTTTCCTGTGCTTTCAAGTGACAGTAACACACCCCTTTTGGGTAGATTACTCCTGAATATAAATATTCTGGTACTGATTACAAATTACATAAAGATTTTGAACATCTAATTAATTAATTAATTAATCTGATTATTTATATAATTGTTGTGACAACTTGCAAAATTGTACTATTTTGATAAAAACAATGAACAGTCAACAGCAACATTCTTTAAAACAAGGAGTCTTAGACATTTGTTATTGCAAGAAAATGTCAAATAAAACAGATTTTCCTAAATCTGGAAAAAAAAATTAAGTTTTATCAATTAGAATATAATACACTCTGTCATTGCTATTTAGTTAACAATTTTCCATTGTTTTTGTGAGTGTTTTGGTATTTTGAAATTATGAAATTAAAAACATGAATGCGTCAAATTTAGCTTACTTAGGACGTTTTTCTTGCACCTGGGTGATGTGCTTTTATTTTGAAATGAAAAACAGGAAGTTCTGAAAGTGACTGCATTTCACTTCCGAGATGTTCTTGTTTTTTTTACGTCATTGTCAACATTGCTTATGTAGACTTAGACCGATTGAGAGAAGTTGGGTCATTTTTGGTTCTTATTAAGCGCTTTTTATATTTACAGTAAAGGTGTAGCCATACAAATCCGTCAGATATCATGTATTTCAGACTTTGAATATCGTGTAGTGATCTTAGAACCGGTACTGATTTGTTAGGCAGTAAGTTAACGTACATTTTCTGGTTAACGTTACAGGTTTTTGTGGATCCTGTAATGCATTATTACAATTATTAAACGGTACAAGTCATAATGCTCCTTTTTTGTGTTTCGGATACTTAAGTGAGATGCTTCCGGTGGAATCCAGAGCATCTAAATATTCCGAAAGTTTCAACAAATAAAAGGAAGAGTAAGTAAAACACCATTTTTAAGGGGATATTAGTTCTACATTATTCGGTTCTACATTGATTTATTAACTTATAGAAATGTATTTATTGCGATTAACACAAAAGCTAGTATGACTCTACGTAGTTTTATGCTGCACGGTATTTTGTAACGCAGCAGAATTCCAATATTTTGTTGTATCTATCAAAAAGTAGTTTATTATTACTATGAAGAAAACATTGTAACGTGAGTAAACACGATCACATAACTACTAATATATTAGTAGGCTATTTATTGGAATGTAGTCATAGTTACTCATAGAATATTTCGTAATAATGTGACGTACGAAATTTTTCTAATATTAAGCAGTGAAGCTGTTTTGTTTTTTAAAAAACTGAGAAATAATAGAATAGTATGCTATACTACCTAAAAAGGTTTTCTTTTGGGGAATTTCAGGACAGTATCACTTTGACATTTTTTTAGCTTTGTACTCCTTAAAAATATCTAAATAAGTTCCAATTCATACTTTTTCTTTTCATTTATAATGTTATTTAAACTTTCTAAACATTCACATTTAGACAAATGTAGCGAATGCTGAGAACAGTACAAGTAGCCTAATAATTCAAATGTTTCTTCCATCAGATAATGGCATCACCACAAATGAAGGAGCTCCCATCAGGTGTTGTGTTAAACACAATATCAAAAGCAGCATCTCCAGAATCAAAGTGCCCAATATGCCTGGATCACTTTAAAAACATATCATATCTTGATGTGTGCCTACATAAGTTTTGCTTCTGCTGCATTCATGAGTGGTCAAAGAACAAAGCAGAATGTCCCTTATGCAAGCAGCCATTTAATTCAATCTATCACACCATTAAATCTGAAGATAACTACAAGAGGTTTGACCTGCGACCAACTGAGAATGGCTCATTTGGCAACATGGTAGGGCAAAGATTCAGATATCGCACCACACTTACAGGCGACCGCAGACCAGCACCGAGGAGAACGTCTCCCCCACCTGACCATGGTGTCATATTTGAGGGCCTGAGAGGATCTCTTCCACAGCGGCACAGCAGAGATCTCCATAGCATGATAAGGAGGCTGGCAGTAAGGCAAAGAAGAGAGAGTGAGGGCAGGTCTGTACAAAGTCTTCATGAACAAGAAGTGATTAAATTCAGACGAGCCTTGTACAGAAGAGGTGTGAGAGTCCAACGCGTGCAGGATGGTGGCCGTACCAGGGAGACTTCCGCAGAGTTCTTTAAAAGAAATCCTGCTTGTCTCCACAGGCTTGTACCTTGGTTGAGACGAGAGCTGACTGTTCTGTATGGTACCCATGGTTCCCTTGTCAATATAGTGCAGCACATCATCATGACTCTGATCACTCGACAAAACTTGGACGACCAGGCTGTTCTACATGAGCTCCGGCCCTTCTTGCTGTCCCACACTGAGCACTTCCTGCATGAGTTTCTCAGCTTTGCTCAATCCCCGTTCAACATGGAGGCATATGACCAGCGTGCTGTTTATGACTTGCCTCGGCCCTCCGGACAGAGTAGCAGTTCAGAAACATCTGTGATTGCCATCTCTGAGGATGAAAGTGATTCTTTAGTGTCAGGAGCCCAGGATTATGCCACTCTTACAGTGACTTTAAGCCAAACAGCATGGGATGATGAGACCCCAGGGCCATCCTACTCTTCAGAGCTATCTCAGGTATTACCTTTCCATGTGAGGGACTCAGACTCTGATAGTAGTGTTGGGGAAGCAGTAGTGTCTGTTGCTGCAGTGCCACATCAGGATCGTCCAGGAAATACTGCCACTATTGCAGTGGAAGAAGAAGACTCCTCTAGCAGTGATGAAGACTGTGTTATTATCAGCTATGTTAAGCCAGTGGCAGACAGGACACCAGAACTGGTTCAGCTTTCTTCTGACTCTGAACATTCTGAGCAGAATGAAGAGCCGCAAAACCCTCAGGCACCCCAACACATTCGTTTTACTTCAGAGTTGGATTTGTCACCCACTGTAACTCAGAGACCCTCGAGGATGCCAACAAGGTCCTCTCGCTCACCTGATGACACCTCTACACATCATAGAAAAGAAGATAAATATGGTAAAAGGAATCATGAAAGGGAGTTGTCAGGATCTAGAGAAGGATCCTCACACAGCAACAGGGCACACTCTTCCTCTTGTAGCAGGAAGCACCCATTGTCTAAAGAGAGCAAGCATAACCGGAACCAAGTAAAGGACACAAGTCGCCACACCTCTAGTTATTGGCATTCATATAGCCATTATAGTCAGCAAGGCAGTGACCGGAGTTGTTATACAGAGACATGCTCATCCCACACCAGCTACTACAGAAGTGTTTATAATCACCCTCATTCTCTATCACACACCAGAAAGCAAAGCATGGATCGTGAGGACAGAAGTAGCTCAAGGAGCACTTCTAGAATTCAGGAAAGAAGGAACACAAGGAGCAATTCCAAAATCAAATCTTCGAATCGTCGGCACAGAAGTCATTATGAGAGCCATTCTAGAATCAACTCCTCCAACCGTCAGGACAGAAGTCGCTCTAGGAGCAGTTCTAGAATCAAGTCCAGTTCCTCCAACTGTCAGGACAGAAATCACTCAAGAAGCAGTTCTAGATACAACTTCTCCAATCGTGAGGTCAAAAGTCGCTCAAGGAGCAATTCTAGAATCAACTCCTCACATCAGACATCACTGCATGATGAATATGGCAGGAAAAGGAAGTACAAAACAAAGCATTATGAGGAACCCTCAAGGAAGAGTCCTAGTAATTTTTTCACCGATTCTGCTGAAGATGGTGCAAAAAAGAAAAACAAGAAGCATCACAAAAGGTGCAAGAGGAAAAGTAAGAGTCCAAGCGTAGATGACAAATCTGAGGGTCACAGTAAAAAACATCACAAGAAGAAGAAAAAGAAACACAAGAAGAAGAGCAAGAGACATAATAGTGAGGAGAGGGTGGGAAAGCACAGCCCTGTACTCATTACAATTAATAGTGACAGTGACAATGCTGACTCCAGTGAACCCTTAACCAGTAATATCTGTGCAGCTAGCTCCACTTTTACAACAGCAAACAGTTCTACAAAAACTGAAACTCAGTCGCTCAAGTCCAGTTTCCTAGACATGGAGCAACAGTCAACTGCTGGAACTGAATATAGTTCAGTGGGTGATGCAGGGAATCACCTCAAGACTGATTAATGCAAATGCCTTCGTGATTTTGTATGTTCAATTTTACTGTAATTGAACTCCTCAATTTGTGACGAATAAAGATTTGCAAATGACTTCTTATAATGCCCACATGTATTTTCAGTGTTGCAAAATCCATTTTTGTTTGCTGAGACATTTTATTTAGCATTGTGAACACATCACATTATTCCATACATTTTTTTTTTTTGTTTACATTACATTATTTTATTTACGATTTATTGTGATGCCATGTTAGTGGACTAAATCATGCACCACATTCTCTGAGACATTTTATGGATTATAGACAAGTGTTATCAAAAACAAAACAAAAATAAGTTTCAGTGCTTAAATTACATCCCATAACACAAAGTCTAACAGTAGCGTTCTCTTCATCGTTAAACTAGTTGTTTTATGGTTATCTTCTCTTGGATCCACTCTTGTGGGGTTCGAGATTATTTAATTACTTGGGTTAAGTTGAATCACAGTAGGCGGCGCTACTGCGCTTGTTTCGCTTGCGCAGCGCCATAAAATAAGCACCGAGTAGAACAAGTAGGAAGCTGTTATAGCTTATTGCTGCACGTTGAAGCATAGAAGAAAATGTCATCGGACAGTCACATAAAGGTAGATTATATATTATCATGAAATATGACACGTGAGTTGTGTAAGAAAATAGTTTAGGGGAGCAGTGTTTTCACGTCAACATTTGAAAGAACCAAATGTTGCATTACTCGGCTAATGAAATGAACATTAACTTTATAATAATATCTCGGTGTTGTAATCGTTAGAATAGAGCACTTCTCTTTCCTTCCAATGTCAGCAGCCCGTTTCATGATGAAAAACTGATATGACAACATGCTTTACGGTTAAATAGTTTTGTTTTCTGGTTCATGACAGAGAGACCAACGCGAGTGTTCCTTTTTGTTTTTTGGCATAAATTTTGTATTTCGCAAACTTTGCTTCTTCAGTATTTGTAGATTATGTTTCCATGGTGTACTGCAAAACAAAGGTAAGCATTTCATAAGTGTCAAAGTCTTTTTTTGGCAAAAACATTTAATATATGCAAAGAATCAATATTTACATTGTTGACCCTTTTTCTTTATAACCTCTGCCATTTTCTCAGAAAGGCCCGGTTCCTGCCAGCTATAGAAGGGTGGGCTGGCAGATATGCTGGGTGGGCAAATGTGGGGAAATTTGTTTGGAAAATGTATTTATTTATTAGATATTTCTTTAGTGCACTTGGGTGCACATGTTAATTGTTTGTTGTTTGTGGGTCAGTAAATCAAGCCAGTGACTAAACTGTCAGTTTCACATTGTTTCTCTTAGTGGCGTGAAAATAATCAGTTGTTTAATTTGTATTTAAATTATATACAGAAAGCAATCAAAGAACGCTTCCTTTATAATCACTGAAGCTGTCATTCATACAGCACAAGTTTATCTTTCTGGACTTTCACCAAAACTCAATCAGTGATGCTGTCTACACTGCACAATGAATCTCTTATTTACATAGTATTTGCACTGTTAGTTATGATGAAAGCATTCGTGAGAGTACAGAAATCGAGTTGCATTGACGAGATCACTGCATTTAATGCGCTCAACAGACATGTCTGTCTCATCAGCTACCAGACATGGGCAGTATTTCAATTAAATGTATTTTAAATACGTATTTAATTACTTTAGTGTATTTTGTAATTTGTATTTTGCAGGTGTGGAAAAAATAAAATGTAGTTTGTAACAAAATATTTTGAGGGAGTGTATTTAGAGTATTTCAAATACTTAAATACTTAAGAAAAATCACCATAGTACATGATTTTGCCATATTTTCGGTCTGATGTTGGCAATAGCAATGTCCAGGTTAGATGCACGAAAATCACGTGACACCCTGTAGACCGGGCTCCCTCCAAGAAGTGAATGAGTTTTGAACTCTTAAAAACGGCATTAAGGTAAAGTGTTTTGTGAAAAATATACACAGTCTACACACACACACGTATTGCACACTGAACGGCATTATAGAGAAAATAATTGTGCCTTATGAGATCAATGCACTGTGTTGTCATTCATAAAATTAAAAGGACATCATAGGCCCTACCTATTATGAAACAGCGCGTCTGCCGTAACTCCACTGAAATCTCCATGCTAAGCAAGCGTTCACAATATAACATCCATCTGCAGTTTTTAAACGTATTACATATGAGAAATATTGATATTGATTTTGTATAAAATAATCATCAATCCTATTGTTTTTCAGTAATTGCGCACGCAGCGCGATTCTACTATGGAAAAGGCATACGCGGTCAGGGCAGTTAGAGTCTCGTGTGTAAAACAAACCCACACATATTATGATTAGTATGATTAATCATATATATTATGATTAAAATGGAATTTTGATTTTGTGACGAAAATTCTCGGTCTGTTATTTTTACACAAAAATCGCTGCAAAAGATGCTTTCCAACAGGTTTTATCGTAGTTTTTGTCCAACTCCATTGACTTGTATTGGATGTTCTGTGAGGTACGTTATTACTCCGCCGACGGAAACGGAAATGGGGTTGTTTGTATTCTTTCTGTAGTCTTCCAGTCGCGGTATCGTAGGCTACGCTATCCAAACATTGGCAAAGGTGCATTATCGCCACCAACTGGGCTGGAGTGTCTATTATTCAAGTTCTCAACGGAAGAATGTCCGGTTGTGAGGCGTTTGGAAAAATAGTTCCACAGTTTTACAACGAATGGTAAAACACCTGTTGGAAAGCATATTTTGCAGCGATTTTTGTGTGAGCATATCAGTGAACACCCCAGACCACTCGGTGAGTTTCACGTCTTTGTAAACTAAAGTTTAATGCGTTTTATGAATGATTCTTCCAGTGCCCCTATGAAACCATTGTGGAGGTTGGGGGGTGCTAATACAGAAACCGAAAATTCTCGGGACAGCAGCATGTGTCCAAATTTCAATCTTAACCGTTCTATTTAATCAGAAACGATCTTAAAACACTGGCTTTAAGTGTAAAATACCGAACTTGTCCTTTAAGGCACGAGTACAGTAACGGTGATAATATGGCTACGTAGCCTACATCAAACACGTTTTGCTATTAAGGGCAGCCTACCACACCATTGATGTGAACTTAGCTATACATGCCATTTACGTCAGAGGGAGCTATTTCAGGCCCTGTAGAGATTTAGTGAAATGCCCATACTTTTTTATTTTGCTACTTCGCCATTTTGAATTTACACATTTCTCATATTTGTGTTATTGCTACTATTTGTGTTATTGACCTTTCAGTAATAAAAAAAAGACTTAAGATTATTGTGGGAGTATTTTTGTATTTTCAAAATACTAATTACTTGTATTTTATTTAAATACATTTTTCACATCAGTATTTTGTATTTTATTTTGTTACATTTCATGAGCCAGTATTTGTATTTTGTAACAAAATAGTTTTTGATGTATTTGTGCCCACCTCTGTCGGCTACATTGCTCATAGTCATCGCTGCAACCTTTCATGCCATGGGAGTAGATCTAAATATTGTGCTATAATCAACACGTTTCACGATTTGTTTATCTCGACAGCTGTAATATTAAAATCGTAGTAAAGTTTTCAAGAAAGTTCCATATGTAATACTTATTTCATATGCAAAGATGTTAGTCAATCATAGCAGTGGGCATTTACATTAATGTCTCACAGCGGACACGCCCCTTCCAACAGAGCATTCAAATCAGAAGGCTAAAATCATGGTTGATCACACCTTTTATTTCTAAATTATGACATTTTTTAACAATGTAAAAATCATACTAACATTTTAAGTTCACCTCAACATTATAAAAAAATGCATTTCATGACCCCTTTAATTAAAACAAACAACTGCAGATCCCACCTTTAAATATGTCTATAATACAGCATCTCTTGTTCTTATAGATAGGAATAATTGGTGGATCTGGTCTTGATGATCCAGATATCCTGGAGGGAAGAACAGAACGATATGTAGTCACACCATTTGGAAAGGTGAGTGTCTCTGCATCGTGTCTGCTGTGCTTTCTAACATGCGTGTTTATAAGAGAGCATATTTGGAAATGAATATATCCATTTGCTTTAATTGAATTGAGAAGTTGACAAATTATTAGGATTTTGCTTTTAAATCATGTGGTAACCATAGTATATCACAGATGGGCAGAGCCAGAAGTTTTATTTATTGACACTCATTTCCTCCTCTCTTTTGACAGCCATCTGATGCGCTAATTTTGGGCAAAATAAAGAATGTTGAATGTGTCCTTCTTGCAAGGTGATTACACTGGCATGTATATACAATACATTTGCTTTGACTTTTACTTGAAATGGACTTTTACTTGGTTTTATATTTATCCCCCCCACAAGGCATGGGAGACAACACACAATCATGCCCACCAATGTAAATTACCAGGCCAATATTTGGGCATTGAAGGAAGAGGGCTGCACTCACCTGCTAGTCACCACAGCATGCGGTTCTCTCAGAGAGGACATCCAGCCTGGGGACATTGTTTTGATTGACCAGTTTATTGATAGGTAAGTATTAATTTGTCTATAATCATTTGACATTACACTTTTAATTTCACCCTGACTTAAAAGAATATTTTAAAGACAAAAGAGGTGAATGAATAAGAATGCTTCTTGTTTGCTGATTGGCTGCTGTTTGTAATAAGCTACTTAAGCTACTTTTACTTCGTTAAAGCATGAAAATACCACAATATGTTTGCAGATATTTAGGAAACCTGCTAAGTTCACATAACGTTTCTCTGAAAAACAATGCTACAGCCAGTTATTTTACTTGAAATGTGTGTTCTGTGTTTGAATGTCTGTTTTTGTTTTGGTCTGTGTGATTCCGCCCACTGCCAATTTACCCAATAGTATTTCGACACCCCGGGTTGCCAGTAGGAGGAAAACACAGTGTTTTGCAGCCATGGAAGCCAGCAAACGAACTGGGTCAGAGATTGCAGATTCTACCTGACCTAAAAAGCTAATCTAAATGATCATCAACTTGCATTGTAAGTCTCCTCGCCTTCCGTTGTCAATTGCGCTCGCTCTTGTTGTGTGTCCTCAATCTGGCAACCCGCGTGAGTGTCGAGTCTGAGGAGGAGGCGGCGGGGGAAACCACTCTCTCCAATATTTAGAATGGACTACCCATTTCCACCACTAGCTATTAATATTACATACTGCACCTTTAATTTGAATGCCAAAAGGTTGAATTACAAATTTCTATTCACTTTTGTAATTGTTAGGGGAATTACAGTTAGAGCACATAAAGAGACCAGTATGCTTAATGAAGACCAGGAGTCAAAGCTGAAGTTTTGAAGTCAAAGTTCTCCACACTTCCAAAGGCTGTAGTAGGAGTAAGATGACCCAGCCTTTAACTAACTTAGGACAAAGAAACACTAGTACTTATTAGGGGCTTTCGCACCGGGTGGTTCTAGGAACTAGCCACCAAGGTGGTTCACCGAGAACAAATGGTTCCCCTAGGAACGTTTTCCTGGTTGCATTCGCACCACCAGTAGGAACTCTGAAGTGACGTAAACCAGACTTCTTGTTGTGACTTTTATTTTAACGGCGTGGCGGACCTTTATTTTGATGGCTCTGAGAACGCCAAAACCTGAGCTCACAGTGCTCTCTCCGTGTTCATTAGTTTACGATCTGTCTAATACGTTAAGTATAAGTGAACATTCGCCTGTATGGTGATTAGAACCGCCTTGAACTTGAGGCCATGAGTATACATACAGAATTGTGTGTAAAGTGTACCGTACGATACTTGCTTCTCGTCTGGTGTGCAACTGTCTTTATTGTTCCTAACAATGCACCTTATCAGTTTGATGCATATTCTTTTTCATTTCCTTTTCTTAATTCCACACCAATATGTCCCACACCACGTTCAAATCAAGGACAACAAAACGTATTCAGACATTCTATGACGGGCAGCCCACCAGCCCCCCAGGTGTGTGTCACATCCCTATGGCTGAACCTTTCTGCAGCAAGACTAGAGAGGTTAGTGACATTTCCCAGCTCTCTGTCCTTGTTGTTCATCTTATCTTATTCTCTTCTCCTTTTTTCTAACCTCCTCTTGTAGGTTCTCCTGGAGGTTGCCCAGGCACTTGGTGTGAAGTGTCATACTCGAGGGACAATGGTGACCATAGAGGGTCCTCGTTTCTCCTCTCGGGCAGAGAGCCTAATGTTCAGACAGTGGGGTGCTGATGTCATTAACATGTCCACAGTCCCGGAGGTGGTTCTTGCCAAGGAGGCCGGGCTGTGCTATGCTAGTATTGCAATGGCAACTGATTATGACTGCTGGAAAGAGCACGAAGAGGCGGTGAGCAGATAGAAGCCTCTGTGTGTGTGTGTGTGTGTGTGTGTGTGTACCTGCTTAACCATATTCATATTTTTCGGGACATCCAGGAGCTCAATTATATTGGTGGTGTTTGACTGTTTATTATACAGGTCCTTCTCCAAAAATTAGCATATTGTGATAAAGTTCATTATTTTCCATAATGTAATGATAAAAATTAAACTTTCATATATTTTACATTCATTGCACACCAACTTAAATATTTCAGGTCTTTTATTGTTTTAATACTGATGATTTTGGCATACAGCTCATGAAAACCCAAAATTCCTATCTAAAAAAATTAGCATATCATGAAAAGGTTCTCTAAACAAGCTATTAACCTAATCATCTGAATCAACTAATTAACTCTAAACACCTGCAAAAGATTCCTGAGGCTTTTAAAAACTCCCAGCCTGTTTCATTACTCAAAACCGCAATCATGGGTAAGACTGCCGACCTGACTGCTGTCCAGAAGGCCATCATTGACACCCTCAAGCAAGAGGGTAAGACACAGAAAGAAATTTCTGAACAAATAGGCTGTTCCCAGAGTGCTGTATCAAGGCACCTCAGTGGGAAGTCTGTGGGAAGGAAAAAGTGTGGCAAAAAACGCTGCTCAACGAGAAGAGGTGACCGGACCCTGAGGAAGATTGTGGAGAAGGACCGATTCCAGACCTTGGGGGACCTGCGGAAGCAGTGGACTGAGTCTGGAGTAGAAACATCCACAGCCACAGTGAATGGACAGTCCATTTTCTTTTCAGTCTGGAACGGAAACTTAACTGAGTAATTCTGTGCCAAAATACACATTCAAAAGAGTACAAATTTCAAGTGCAAAGTGTTACCAAACACTGCCTTAATATCTACAACATTGGACCCACACAAACCCTGGTATTTCATTGGTTCTTATGTTTGTGGCAAATACTTTTTTTTTTTTTATCTGTTTTTCCAATACTGGTCTGCTGCTTCTCTACAATTTAATTAGAGTGCCATAAATAGAAGTATTTGTCTCTTGGTTACACATGCCACATAAAAGCCATTTGTTATTAAAAAAAGTTTTTATGGTTAATTTTCATTGTAACTAGACCATATGAGTTTTAACAGCGACAGTGTGTATATAATCTTTTGATGCCATGTCAGAGAAAGGCCATAATAAAGGGCAAATGTGCTGCTATTGTGTTCATTCAAAGTTGTTTGTATCCTATTGGTTTAGAAGGATTGTTATAGGATATTCCTTTTTAAGTCAATAAACTCTACAGATTATAGTTTCCTATAGCCGGACAACCGGTTAGGCTTGTAGTTTGAAGCAATGTTTACTTCCCCTCGCAGTTCAGAGTCCTCCTTCCGAGTTCCTGCTGCTGACCTCTAGTTTTCACGCCCCACTTCACCACATCCTTCCATCCCTGTCCTGTATTCTCATTCTCTCTCTGACTCATGCACAGACAATCATACACATTTTGCTGCCAACCAATTAGTCAGTTCCTCTAAAGGAAAACATTGGTGATGAAAAACACTCTACAGTTCAGTTTTCTTTCTTGATTGCATGGATTTTTCTTGTTGCTGTCTTAATTCAGTAGGTTAACTATAGATCCTGTCGTAGTCCCCTGTAGAATTTAAATGCACAATGTAGCTGTAGACAACTATGACTTACAAAGTCAGGCATTAGAGACAATAGACCATTTGTTGCTTGAGCATAAAATGTCTTTCCAGATTCAGCTTTAACTTGTGACAGGTTATACATGACTCATGGCAACCTTATCTGCATTATCTGAGTGGCCACGGGCAAACGTGAGACTCCTAGAGAATTAACAGTGTGTTATCTGTTATGTGGATTTTTTTTATATTATTATTATTATTTGTTTGTTTGTAGAGGTAACGTACAGTTTTAACAATAAATGTGATCATTTTAAAGATCCGGATGCATTGCTCTTTCGTATCTTAATCGGTTAATGACCCTCTGTGGCTTGCTGGTCCATTAATAGCCATTTTTTTAAATGTACCATTATTTTTGTTTTTCCTATTCCACCAAACTTAGCTCCATTTTTATTTATTTTTATTCTAGGTGTGTGTGGACAATGTTCTAAAAACCATGAAGGAGAACGCAAACAAAGCTAGCAGCATCCTGCTCACAGCAATCCCACAGATCAGCCAGATGGACTGGGAGAGCACAATAAATGCACAAAAAGTGAGTTTAAAGCTCTTGAAATTAAGTAAATTACCGTTTTATTTTATTTTAATATATGTAATTATATAATAATCTTTTTTTTCTAAATCTGACTTGTATGAAACTTTCCATGTCATAATTTGTTTTTCTTTCTGTTGGTGTCCAGTTGATGTCACAGTCTTCAGTAATGTTGCCCAAACATTAAAGTACTCCGCCATCAAGAGCTGGTGTCCACAAATGCAATCATGTATCTGTAAACAAGTGTGCCATTCTTACCGCTATAATAACCTAAAGAAAAAAGAAAAGGGGTTTGTTTGTCAGCCACACTGACATGAATGTGCAGTTACCACTGTTTAAAATACAGTATTGTGTGGTTTTTTTTTTTAAGCAATTAGATAAAATGCATGGAAGCATTGGTAGAGGGAATGCAATGGATCTTTTGATTTTTGAATAGTTTTTTCAGTGCTTTTTAAATGTAGTAGTGTATTTGGTTGTTTATGTAGCTAAATACATTTCTCTCATAACCACAAATAAATGTATGCGTTTTTTCCCTATTATATTATTCATTTTGCCACATTTCAATGAGCAGTGCTGAAACTTCTCCATTTTGAGTAAACAGTGCATTTGTTTTTCCAGAGTTTTGTAAAGAACAGGGCCCGTATCCCTAAATAATTTTTGTGCAAAAAGGTTCTCCTAGCGGCCAAATTCTAAGAAAATTCTCAGAGTCATGACGTTTTCTTAGAATTTCCCCTAAAAGTGACACGAAAATCCCAGTTAATATAAAAGCTATTCCTCAAGATTCCTAGCGCTTAAAAGGGCTCCTAAGTTGAGATCGGCTAAGAGCAGGGAAGAGGACTTTTAGTGGCTTAGGAGTTCCCCTGAGCAGCAGCACAAAATAGGTTAGGATTCCTTTTTTTCTCCATTTTATGTGTTTGTAGGATATTTGTTAACAAGCCTTCATAAATAGACCAGCCAGCAATCACAGACATTGATAAAAGCTGAGCCGTGTTACCCTCGTTAAGACCACACTGAGTTGTAACGTTGCAATTTCTACTTCATTAAGGACAGCCCCTTGAGATAGGCCATCTTGTTTTCAGTGGGGTCCATATGGGAGTGAAAGTACAAAATATGCCAGCTAGGATATTAATATGAGCAAATAAGACACGAATCATTATTTGAACAGGGTGTAATGAGCTTAAGTTTTCACATATTTTAGATTGTAATGTTAGGCTATAACCCTTACAGCTCACTGTTCATTTTCCAGATATTTTCTTGAATGTGAAATATTATTTACAATTACAGTCTGCATAAGATTAGAGTGTATAATTATGTTTATTGATTTGAGGGTACATCCTCAATTATCATTATCACCAAAAGTTCATTTTCATCAAACTTGTAGGATCAACCAATCACGGCTTTTGAAATGATGACTCATACCTAGCAACGGGGTCAACCACACCTCCTCACTAAGATAGGATTTTCTATCCATTCCTTGCTCAGAGTTCACTGAAAATGTTCTGGAATCACTTCTAAGCTAAAACTCCTGGCAAGGAATTTTTTGGTTAAGTTAGGAGCTCTCTGAGAGGATTCTCAGAATCTAGGGATACGGGCCTAGATGTCTATTTGTAACACAAATTGTTAAACTGGTTGCTTGTCAGAAAAATAAATACTATTTCTGATGTGTTTTTCCCTCAAGCAATCTTAACAGAAATATGTTCATTGTTTTTAAAATAATATTTCTGCTTTCAAAATGGAAGCCTTCCTAATCTGACTTTGATCTACAGTAGTTTCTGAACTTATTCTGTTTTTCTGTTCTTTCCATGAGATTAGATCAGCTTGACCTTGCAGAAATAATTTTACAAATAGAGATAGAGAGAAACTCCCAAGTTAATAATTCTACAAATAACAAGACATTTTTGGTACTTCAAAAGTTAATTCTCTATGCAAAATCCATCTTTAAAAAAATGTACATGTTTTGTGTTATTTATTTATTATTTAGTTTTCTACATTTAGTTCTCTAACTCGTACGTGCCAGTATCGGTGTTCCATACAGGTTATTTGCAGCCAGGAGATAAAATTCTGTAGGTAAATCAATAATGTCTGCAATCAAAGTTATAACATTCCTTTCTGCACAAGCTAAATGTTTCTTTGGACTATAAAACCAATCAAAACAGTGTATGCTTTATGAAGAACAATGTAAAAAACTTAATAGAACACAAGATGCAAAGAGTGCTATTATTAAGTCAGTAGACTTATCTCAGTGCTCTTTGGATGTCCAACTTGCAAAAAAAAAACTAGTCCAAGGCACTCAAAAAATATAAAAAAGCTTTTATTCATGGTTATAACATTTTAAAAACATTCACATATGTAAGGGCTAAAAGGCTTTTTATATTTTTTCTAAATTCTCGAGTGCATTGGCCTTGTTTTTTTTAAGAATTTAAGCTTGCATGGTTGAGTAGACCTATTTATAGTTTTATTCAAGCTTATTCATAAAATATAACAAATCAAACGAAAATATCTTTACAAAAAAAGAAAACTGACGCATGCACATAGTAGCCTACATCTCGCGCTATTATTGCATTGTGAGCATATAGCCTGCTCATTGATTTCGTTATATTTCGTCGATTTGTATATAATTCATCTCCATATGCCTAAGTTAAAAAACATATTTTGTATAGTCTAGTAAATAATTTGTATCATTACGCCGTGTCAGTTTTTAGTAGGCTAACATTATCGTCAATGCTTCAGACGGAAGTTTGGGTTTCTTTCATTAGTTTATAACATAATGCGGAGATGCTGATTCAAAAATGAAGAACATAAAATTCTCAAAGAAAACATAAAATATATACTTATTTACCTATACCTTATTTACCTAGCCTATTACCTATATTACCTTTACCTATACTTAAAATGTTTAGCGTAAAGTCCACAGACAGTAGCCTAATAAATCACATTTAAAGTGCATTAACTGCGCTCATTCATTTACTTTTTAAAATACAGTAGGCTATAGGCCTGTCATTTGTGAAAAATAGGCTAAAAGTTAAGATAAAAAAAAAAAACTTCAGTGTTTAAAAACGACTAAGAAATTCAACCACGTCCGCATGCTCAGACTGCCGTGCCACATCCACAGGTCGTAAATTGCAGTGATCTGTTGCATTGGGATCAGCGTTAAAAAGGATTAAAAGCCGCACAGTGTCCATGAATCCGGCTCTGGCAGCATCGTGCAGAGGAGTGCTTCCTGTCCCGGGATCAGGCAGATTAGGATCCGCTCCATATTTCAGCAGCAGGTGAGCCAACGGTGTGTTACCCATCATCATCACCTGTGAAAAACGTGAAATGTTTTCGCTTTCAGAAAAAAACAACTAGCCTACTCTTTGGAATAAAGAACTGTTCCATTTAAAAGAAACATGTCGGCTGCAATTTATACTCTTGCATTATTTTAATCATTAAGGAACCGTACATTTTCCGTGCAGTAAGAACATTGTAGGCTAATTGTAGGTTATTCTAATTTTTGCAGCAATCATGAAATCATTCAAGGACAGTAGGCTATATTTAATGCAACTCATAACATTAGGCTGTCTCATGTTTTTATTGAGATGCGTGTATAGCCTACATGTTTTTACATAGCCTACGTATGCGCACTTGTGATATTACACATAGGCTATTTCGTTAAAAGATGAAAAGCTTTATAGGCTATCAATAAGCCTGACACCTCAAGCAGTACGGTGGTTTTACAGTTTCTGCATTTCTGCTGTTCATTTTAAGTTTAAGACACTATAAGCCTACGTCGTTTTACTTTGTAGGCACTTTATTTGACCCCTGCTTTTTTATTTTTTTATCAGGTAGGATAAGTAGCCTAGATTTAAGAATAGGCAACTAAAATGTGACATCGAGACACTGTTTTGTTCTTTGAAGCACATGATCTTATATCGTCGTCTTATTCAGTTGCTAAAAGTCTACCTTATCTTACATTCAAGACAAAGAGCAAAGACTTTCTTTTTTACTATTTTTTTTTCTTCGAGTTTAAAAATAAAGGTCATTAACTGGTGCTATGTTAAAATATAAAGTCAAATAGGCTGTTAGGCTAGTGCTAAGTTACCTATCTCCACAATACACTAAGATAGTATTAATATATTCTTTAGACTAAAAAATACATCAATGAAATATTAAGTCACTAGAATGACATAGGCAGGCTATTATAAATAGGCTAAGGCAAAAATGTTTCCAGTTAGTCTATGTAAGTTAAGGATAAATAAGCATTTTTAATACATAAAGAAAATTAATTATAGGCTTTAATTTATGACATCCTGTAGCCTATTAAACAAACTGCGAGAAAGAATTAAGCAAATTCCTAAAGTGATATTCATTTTGTGAAATAATTTGACCTTTCGTATCTACATTTAAATGCCTTTCTGTTGTATTGTAATAAATAATAGTGTGTATGTGCAGTCCGTCTGATGCTAGGCTTTAATATTATTATTATTATTAGGACATGTCTGAAAACGTTGCCTACCTGTATAGGCGTTCTTCCGAATTTATTAACGTTGTTGACATTCACTCTGTTGGAAAGTAAAAACTGAACACGGCAAGTGTTTCCAGTGGCGGCTGCTTTGGTCAGTTCATCCTCGGCATGCATCCTCTTCATCATCAGTCCAATGAAGAATTTTACTCTGACAGGTAAAAGCAATGAGGACGATATGCGAAAATAATCACTGCATTTCCATCTTCCCTGTCACAGACATACAATGTTCACCCTGCGCTGCGTAAATGAGTTGAATCAGCTGCTTCATAAGCTGTTGTGCCTAATAAAATTACACGTAGGGAGATATTTGTTCGGACTTGCCTTTTATCAACGTCACGGCAAACCGTGCTGCAGTACTGTATGTACTGCGCAGGCGCACTTAAACCGTTGATCCAGGAAGACTTGGAGCTACAATGACACGATAAAGCAGTAAGAGAGTCTGTTAATGTTTTTAAAAACTGGTATTTATTAAATAAATTAAAACAGAACAATCGAGAGAAGGAGTTTTAATTTTCGATGTCCACAATCGTAATTATAAAAACACATTCACAGGCCTAGTCAAATTTTGGAAGTCAACGCGGGAGGTTAGCCAGCCTACCCAAGAAGAAGAAGGAAAAAAAATCAAAGTAGTAGCTATACTGAAAGAGACGCAATGTTAGGGTATAACTATGACTCCCTCAGCATCCCACATTACTTTAGATTTAGCAATGTATTGGTTGCCGTATTGTTTACACTGCTATTTACAAAAAGCCTGTTTAATTATGTGCATGGTCATTATTTTGTTAGTACACTATGGAACACCTATACACCCACCATTAATAAAGCATACATTTACGTTACACTTTTCTCATTTTTTTCTCAAGTGTTTGATTAGCTGCACACATACAGTGTGTAGAAAGGAAGGGGACCCAGACAGCAAAATGTATTTGGGCCAGGTCTTCATTAGCATTTGGCGCAGATCCGCTAAACGGACCTGGGCCGGGCTCATTCTTTCCAACGGCCCAATACCGGAACAGGTTGGAATTACGGATCAGAGACAGATCTGGGCCAGCACTGGCCCAGTACAGTTATTAATGCCATGACATGTGGTGCAGATCTGGCCCAGATCCGTGACTCATATTTTACATCTGGGGCTCATCTGGCCCTGGTCTGTAAATCATATTTAGGTTACCAGACAATTAAGGCACACAAACACCCAGACAATTTGTAATTTTCAAAAAACTTTATTTTAAAAAGGCAATACAAACCAATAAAAAATAAAAATAAAAAAATAAACAAAAACCTTAATGTGAACACTGCACTCTCATGTCATTTATTGCATTTAATAGTTGGGTGTGACTGGGGCACGACGGCCACCCCTACGGTCGCATGCTAGATTAAACCACCTGATGGTATACTGGTTTATCTCGGTGTTGGTGGCTTTGTCAGACATGCGATTCTTCATCACTGCTCCTGTAAGACACAAAGCACAGAAAGCAAAGAAACAAATAATTTTAGAGTAAATATTAGATTCAATATTCAAAGATTCTTTATTACATGACATTATAGTAAAATGCTTACACAAATCCTTAATCGAGAGTACAAGTGTGGTGGAGACCATGTGTCAAGTGCAAAAACATTGAAAATAACAGACAACTGACATTGCAGTTTGCAAAGGGGGCAGGACCCGGACAAAACCTAAAGGGCACAGTACAGAGAAATGAGAGACAAATAATTTATCTACACAAAAGATTCACCACTTAGACCTTGGTAAACACTGACAGCTACTGTCAGAAATCTGTATAGTGTAGTATATAGTGTAGTTCAAGTAAAAAAAAAAGCTTTCCTTTTAGTTGTATTTTGAAGTGTATTTTACAAGTAAATACCACTGGTTAAGGATATGCGGATTAGTTTGAAGCTGTCAAGAACATCGGTCATATGTGACCTGGAAGCACTTTCCAATGTGATAGTTAAGTTGCATTTAATAAATGTTGTAAAACAGGTTATTGGAGGGCAGCAGCACTGAACTGTACGATAACTTTTTTGCACAAAGCACTGGTGCTACAGAGGCAAAAACATCGTTTTTTTTTTTTCACTGGCCAATTTTTAGATATTTGTTTTCAATAGCATGTCTTCTTTCAGACTTGTGGTGAAAAAAAGTCCGAAATACACATTTAGGTCTTTATTTTACTTCAATCTCCACTTCAGTAGCACTATATACACCAAACGTTCCAGTCTTGTAGTTATAGCTATTATGAAGATATTTACAGAGGGATTTGTAAATATATTATTCCTAGCCTGATTTATATAACATTTTATTCAAAAAACATGGCTAAAATAATTTAATGCTATTGACAGTATATTCTGATTTAGCCTACAAGATAACAAAAGTAGATATCCATGAATCCCTCTGTAATTATTTCTCCATCTAAGATGTGAACACAATGAAAAAATAATTTTTCGATTTTGCAGCTAACACACAATGGACACGATATTCAGCAATTTTGGTGAATATAAGCAAATATCACCGATTCAGCCTTAACGCCTATGTTCACATTAGTTGTGGATGTTTAAAATAACCTATACTAGGCTACCAGCTAACCGCTATCCTACCCAGTTTATCTGACATGTCTCAGGTTGTCAGAATGTCAGTGTAAAAGTTTGCAAACTTTTATTTTTAATATAATTATGTAACAGACTAACATGACATCAACACCAGTTTACTTATAATGTACAATTATACTTGTATAATGCACTTACCAATTAGCAAAGACGGTGCAGCCTGCAGTATTCCACTTTTGTCAGCCGGTTATGCCCGTCAACGGGTTTATGCGGGGTGGCGCCCGCGCGTCCGGTCTGCGCAGCTCGCGCGGATCCGGTCCACACCCGCCGGGCGGACTCAATTCAGTTGTGGCGCGTATGGTCTGCCCCGGATCGGCGCCGCACCCGCCGGACGGACTGTCACAGTCGAAGCTACAGACAAGTCTGGCGCAGAGTTGGTGCAGATCTGCATATTGAGTGCGACTGCTGCGCGAATCTACTGATTCGAAAACGGACCTGGCACAGATGTAAATGCTGTCTGGGGAATTCCAGGGATGTAGGCTATGCTACTATGGCGGGCCGGAAGGTCCAAAAATAGGACTAATGATTTGTCGTAGGAAGTCACTATACTATAGCCACTAGCTACTGACTTTCCCACTGATAGGCCAGCGGTGGATCTGTATACGTACTCTCTTCACACAGCGGGCGACCCATTCTCCTCAGCGAGCGACTCACTCTCTTCACACAGCGGGCGACCCATTCTCCTCAGCGAGTGACTCACTCTTCTCACACAACGGGCGACCCATTCTCCTCAGCGAGCGACTCACTCTCCTCACACAGCGAGCGACTCACTCTCCTCACACAGCCAGTAGCACCTCAATGCAGTACATGAGATCCACGGGGAGGAGTCGGATCAAGATCCATGGGGTGGAGATGGGTAGGATTAGGGTTGGGTTTAGGGACTAGGGGTGGGTAGTAGATTACGGAGCATAATCTCCATCTGCTGTTAGTCTACCTCACCAGCAGGGGGTGCAAGCGTGTGTTGTTGACAAAGACCAGAGCAACAGTTAGAGCAAGCCATTCATTCATAAAAACTAATTTACAGCAATGTAAGTGTATTTGTGATTATTATGACAGCTGTGTTTTGTTAAATTCAGTGTCTTCACGGTTACCTTTCCTGTGTAGCCTACATGCATCTTTCTCTACCGTGAATGAGATAATGTTTTTTCCCCTGATGCGGATGTACAGATAGGCTACAATGTTACATTTGAGGTAGACATATATTTATCTTGGTTGTTTAGTGTTTAATGTGATATTTACAAAAACTATGAAATGTGTTTTACCTATTTTGATACCAATGTGAATCAGCAAAAATGGAAATGTAACTTTTTCAGAATATTCTATTTTAAAGATAATTGTTAAAATCCACAGAAGCTTTACGGAGTTTATTTTAAAGTGGTTAAACAATGTTTTTTATGCTTGTTTTGGATTTTTTTTTTTTTTTTTTTATAAATGCCACCTCTAATGCAGATTGTTTTCTCTGCAGTGGGATATTATTTTTTTTTTATATACTAGTCAATTTGTTTGGTAAAAGCCATATATAGTGACTTAAAATGTATAGAATTTGACATGAAAGATGACAGTTAGGGGAAAATTGCCTTTATAAATGTAAAAAAAAAATTCCAATGAGAATCAATTTAAGATTATTGGTTCAGATTAAATTACTTTTACAACACAAAAATTGAACACTTTACTGTTAGTTATTGCACCACCACAGTATTTTAAATTGGTAGAGATTTTATTATAATATTAGGTCAACGCAGCCCACATGAGTCGCCAGCTGAGGAGAGTGAGTCGCCCACTGTGTGCGGAGAGTGAGTCGCCAGCTGTGTGAGGAAAGTGAGTCGCTCGCTGAGGAAAGTGGGTCGCTCGCTGTGTGAGGAAAGTGAGTCGCTCGCTGTGTGAGGAAAGTGAGTCGCTCACTGAGTAAAGTGAGTCGCTCGCTGAGGAGATGGGTCGCCCGTTGTGTGAGGAGAGTGAGTCGCTCGCTGAGGAAAGTGAGTCGCTCGCTGAGGAAAGTGAGTCGCTCGCTGTGTGAGGAGAGTGAGTCGCTCGCTGAGGAAAGTGAGTCGCTCGCTGTGTGAGGAGAGTGAGTCACTGTGTGAGGAGAGTGAGTCGCCCGCTGTGTGAGGAGAGTGAGTCGCTCGCTGAGGAGAATGGGTCGCCCGCTGTGTGAAGAGAGTACGTATACAGATCCACCCACCGCTGGCCTATCAGTGGGAAAGTCAGTAGCTAGTGGCTATAGTATAGTGACTTCCTAAGACAAGTCATTAGTCCTATTTTTGGACCTTCCGGCCCGCCATAGGCACACTGCCTAACGGTCTGCGAACAAAGCATTCAGACACAGCCCTCCTTCTTACCCATCTACTGTAGAATACAATACAGGGAATAGTCATGAAATAAAACATTTCTGACATACATCAGCATCATGATAGAATTAGTTTGTATTGATATATTATTTTAACATATATCATATATAACATTTGAACATATATATGATTTTTTTACATACATTTTTATTTTAGATTTTAGTTTTATTGTCCTATGGCATCAATTCTCTCAAGCATGTGCGTGACTGCATTTAAGTTTTAATTTTGTGAGGCCGCACAAGCCCCTTCCTCGCTTTGACATCCCTTGTCTACAAACTCAAGCAAATTCAGTGCCCTGTGGAGCAGCACCCACATCATACAATTGTAATCGCAGTGTAAATGCATGAGTTACATTTTTAGTTGCATTAAACAATAAATCAAACAATTTACAATACAACTCTAATTATTAAATTAAGTATAAGAAATCAGTTTTTTTTTTTTTTTTTTACTATTCTGGTATTAAGTCAAGTAAAGTCAAGTCACCTTGATTTATATAGCTGTGGCGAACAGGACGGCCGAGGGACGTGAGAGAACGGCGCGAGGCCAGTGGTGCGATTGCTAATGAGCAACACCTGTGAAGCACACCGGTCTCGCATCTCTCACGAAGGAGCGGAAGCATAAAGGAGGAGCGACGACGTTGATGATCGAGAGAGGAACAGGCCTGGTTTTATGTTGTGTTTTGGTTTTTGTAATTGTATTTTATTTTAGCCAGAAGTCGTCCGAGGGGCTGCTGGCAGTTCCTTTAATGTTTATTTTCGGTAGCCAGCAGTCGTCCGCGGGGGGCTGCTGGCGTATTTTGGTTTGTTTGTTTTATTTTAAATAAAGTATGTTTGATTATTCGCCGGTTCCCGCCTCCTTCTTCCCTGAACATTGCTACAATAGCGCTTTAACAATATGGACTGTTTCAAAGCAGCTTTACAGTGATAATAGGAAATGAAAGTAACAGAGATTGTTTTGGCTTTACAGCAGCTCTAGAATAAAGTTATTGTCCAGCTAAAGTTAGTTTTGATTGATTCACTTACGTCGCAACGATCATTATTAACTTAGGGGCCGCTAATACGACACCGTTCTAACAGAAAATTCTTTAATGCGATCCGGCCGCTGATTTGCATAAAATAGTGCCTGCATGGTGGCTCTGAGAATTTTTTTTATCGCTTCCGCGTAGCCACGTGAATCGGAATTATCCTGATCGTTCAGACTCTGTCAAATGAAATTCCAGTACTTTCAAGGACTTTTCAAGCACTACTTTCTTGGATTTCAAGGACTTCAATCGGCACTTATCATACAATATCTTTATTATTATTTTTATTTATTTCATTTTATTACTCAAATTAAATATATATGGTAGGGTGAATTCAGGTAGAGTGGGACATCAGGTTGAGTGGGACACTTAAGCTTTTGGGTACTGTAAAGGGTTAATTTTGTAAGCCAATCACAACAATTATTACTGTGTTGTAGCTGAATGTCTATTGGATATGAAATAAAGGTTGTGATTGGTGTGACATCAAAGATGTGGTCCGGTTGTTATTTTTCAAATTGCTTGACTCCTGGGACCTCACGGTAAGCCACCTGGCAAGTGTAAATCTATTTTAGAATAATAAGGTTAATAATTCTGTCACTTATGATGTAACAATAAAACTTTTGCTTTTACATATATTTATACTGTCTGTGTATTAGAGATTAATGACAGTGAGCATCTAACTGTATAAAATATTTGTGAAAATTAGATTCACAGCACTGTCCCACTCAACCTGACAGTGTTAGGTTGAGTGGGACAGTGCATTTCAGGTTGAGTGGGACAGTTTTAGGGCTAATGCTAGCAAACACAGTGCAGCCATTTCATGAACAAAAGATACAATTTTAAAGTTATAAGTAATAATGTGTCTGAATATAAAATTTTAGGTTGGTAACTTCAATATACACAAGATGGCACCCATACAGAGAGGAGAGGGACAGATAGAGAGAGAGAAGAAAGCAATACAGGACAGAACAGGGAAATACTGAAAAGGAAAAAACAGCAAAGTAGGAAAGGAAGAAAACTAAACCAGTGGAGTGAAGAGAGAATGGCAGGGGCTATTGAAGAATATGAGCAGGAGGTGACTGAAGGACACAAACCAAAATGAAGGTTTTTAGCCAGGGCATGGAACATCCCAAAATCAACACTGCAAAGGCGAGTGAAAGGGCTGGTGAGTGGCTAGCGCCATGCCTCAGGTAAGAGCCCCCTGCTCTCAGCTCAGGCTGAGAGTGAATTTGTTAAAATGTTAGCTGAAAGGGGGTTCCCCCTGGAATGCAGTGATATACGGCGTATTGTGTTCCAGTACACCAAAATTAATGGCATCCCTGGTTTTTCTGCGGAAAAGCAAAAAGCTGGTCACTACTGGTTTGAGGGATTCATGGAAAAGAATCCAAACCTGAGCCTCAGCAAGCTAGAATCACTTCATTGGAATTGGAGTTGTATTTCCCATGTTCATTTTAACCATAAAACAGTGTCCCACTTTCCCAAACAAAGTGTCCCACTCAACCTGATTGCTTCCAGTTTGCTGAAGAGGGTGTCAGATGGTGTTTAAAGATGAACAGTTTGTTAATAAATACATAAATTGGGAAAATTTCACCCTAGTGGCCTTCATTACAATCTATTTAAACAAAACACATACAATTTTAATGCATTCTAACTGATTTAGGTTGTTTAAAATGCAATTTACCAAAAAGTGTCCCACTTTACCTGACTTCACCCTATCTGTTGTTTCACTTCATAGAGGTCAATCCATTGACCAGCGGTGTCAGGCATGGGAAATCCCCTTAACCATTGAAAGGATATTGAAACTTCCATTAATATATATGATTGACCTGAAGAATGAAAGTTGTATTAGGCCTTTATACTTATCATATACTTAATATCATGCTCATAGCCATGAGAAATAGCTCTATATCTCAGACGGGCTGCAGCGTTGATTTAGCATGAAACAATTGTATCTTTTCAACAACAAAAAAAAAAAAAATATATATATTTTGAATTAGGGATGCACTGATACCACCTTTTGCAGAACGAGATACCGTAACCGATCCCTGAATTTTCACTGCATTTGTAATTTTTTATTTTTTTTAAATCTATTAGTAGATAAACCAAAAGAATATAAATCATATTAGTTGGCTTAATTTGTTCATCAAATATACATTTCTTTCAATTATTTTCATGCTTAATTAAGCCTGCTAAAATGCATTGTATGAGCTTCTGTTACTGTACATTCTATTGCTCTATCATATTTTATCTTTCATTGAATAGCACAGCACATATTTAGACTAGAACAGCTCCAGAAGGGTCAGTGCTGAGGATTGGGTCAGTGGTACAAATGTTTAGACACCAGTGAAATATCAATTATTTAATCCAATTTTGATACTACAACAAAAACTGCCAGCCTAATTAATGTGAATTTAAAACATTATTACAGGTAAGCAGCCAGCAACAAAATAAGAACGAATAATCAACTTACAAATAAATATAATAGAACAAAGAATGGCTACATTGATTGATTTTTTGATGTCCATTGTTTGATTAACATTAAAACAGCAGTGGGTTTGTTAAACTGCTGCCCCTTTAAGACCGCACGCACGGACCCCATTTGAACATGGCTACAATCACTTGAGAAATAACTGACTTTGTTTACTAGGATACTCGCCAAGATGGGCGTTTTTACCATAGACAGTAAAAGAAATGGACACAGCGACCCCATTGATTTCAACGGAGAAGCCTGAAGCCCGATTATTGCACTTCCTGTCTGATGGCTGAGCGACTGCGCAGGCTCAAACTGAGCTTGACGACAGTCTGACAGTTGTAAATCTTCTAGTAGCTGTGCCAAGACAAATCTGAATCACCTAATTCCTCAAAAACGTTGTTGAAATATTTTGTCCCGTTGTTATTATGGACTCTCTATCTATGGGCTTCTCCCTTGACTTTATGCCTCTATGTCCCCCTGATTGCCTCATATACAGTAAAAGATTGCCTGTGAGCTTCTCCTCCTGTCTATACGGTAATGTCTCTATTGTGCGACAAAGTCGCGTGGTTATGACGCAATCGTTTTTAGCCTGTTTTTAACAAAAACGGCTTCTACGGGGCCATAACATAAGATACAAAGTAATTGAGCCTTTTATACATTGTCGTGTTTCTTTAGAAATAAATAATGGACAAATGAAGTCTTTGGACGCCTCAGATGTAAAGTTATTCGCTGTCAAAGTGACGTCAAAATGAATGGGAGTCAATGGAATGCTAACAGCAGGTGAAGTTCTGCTACAATGGCGGCTCCCGCGAGGCTTCAGTTTCCGGCTGATGGATTACCCCCTTGGTTTTTACATAATTTTGTGTGAATTCGTCCGTACAAGCGCAAGATGTGAAAGACAATTTAATTCAGTATTCACGCGCGCGCTGATGTTTGCGTTCATGGAACTTCTTGACTGCAAACGTCCAGTAATAATGTAGGGAATCACTCGTTATACATAAATCAGGTAACAGTTCATGTTTTACTTTACTTACATATACGATTTAGTTTGCATACAAATAACACGTGCTGGGTGAACGATCAGCAGTCAAGAGCATTCAAAAGAACTGCGCTCTCTCTCATCAGTTAACGTTAATAATAAGCTAACGTTACATGCCTCGTTTTATTTTCTTTGCCATTGACATCCGACTGAACTACAAACCTTCCACTGATGTCTGTTTAAAGGGATGTGCTCGACCAGCTCGCGTGTCTGTGCCGCTGTGCGCTCAATCCACTGTGCGGTTTTCTCTGATCAGCTCGCGCATCACAGCTATCCCAGATAGCACACGTACGTCTGGCCGATGTCGGCCCGATGTACAAAGTTCCATCGGCACGATGACGCCGCAACGTAGGCATATGATCGCAAATGATCTTCGGCCGATGTTTGAACGACGCAAAGCTGTAAATCCCGGCCGCTCTGCATGGGCTTTATAGGACCTTTATTTATTTAGGTCGAACCTTTCTGGCTACTCCTTTACATTAGACCCCATGCGCTGCTTTCATTGAAGCACGCACAAACAGACACAGACACACACACACACACACATAATTTGCACTCAGAGAGCGGAGATCGCGCTGCACACTCAGGATCACAGAAACTGTAGTCATCGCTGTCCCCGCGACTTTCATTAATAAAATAGCATCGACAGTGGCGTCATGCCCATTCAAAGTGAGGGGGCACGTGCCCCCTCAGATTTTTCCTCCCTGATCATTTTTTTTGTCACAAATTTATTCCTATTATGCTCCATAATTACCAGAACCTATAACGACTCAAATGTATTCTTCTGGATGTGTAATAAATCGGTCAGCATCAGCCTGCCCCTTTTTCCTAATATGGTGTCTGTGTATATCAAATTATATAATTATGCGCTAGTTACGCATGTAACTGTGGTTCTGTGAATTCTGGATGACCGCCAGAGGCAGTGTAAACACTATGGATTATCGCAGCGCCAGCTAGATAGGTCGAGAGAATATACCAACAAAGTCACGTGGCGTGACGTATGCTGAGCCCTGGAAGGTAAAAGCTATAGTAGCTCAGCACTCTACCTCGGTACGCCTTTCTCGCGCATTCCGAGTGACTGAGAACTCTGGCGGTCATCCAGAATTCACAGAACCACAGTTACATGCGTAACTAGCGTTCTGTTTCATTCTTACTGACCGCCATAGGCAGTGTAAACACTATGGATGACACATACCAACATAGTCATGAGGAATGCCACCCACCTGATGAAATTAAGGCTGCTCCAGAAGAACCGCAGAACTAGCGGCATGATGAGCAGCAATGTTGACCTTATAAAACCGGGCAAACTTGCATGGAGAAGCCCAGGTAGCGGCAGTGCAGATATCCACCAGGGAAACTCCTCTAAAAACAGCCCATGAAGATGAAATGGCCCTAGTGGAATGGCAAGTTAGTCTCCAGGGCAGTGGTCTCCCTGCTGCCTTGTAAGCCAGCGTAATGGTCTCTACTATCCAGTTCGACAACCTCTGCTTCGACACCGGAGCACCTTTCTTCACACCACCATGGCAGACAAATAACTGGTCTGACTGTCTAAATTGAACAGTAGAGTTCACATAACACTTCAATGCCCGAACAGGACACAAAAGTTGGGCACTTGAATCAGACCCTGAAGAAGTCTGAAAGGAGGCCAATTCAATGTTCTGATTTATGAACTGAGGAAGAAGGACCTTCGGAAGAAAAGAAGGATTGGGTCGTAGAACCACCCCGGAGTCATCTGGTAACCAACGCAAGCACAGTTCACTTGAAAAGAAGTCTTCAAGGACAACCATTTAATGTCAATGCTTTGCAAGGGCTCAAATTGGGGTGAGCACAGGAATGCAAGCACGAGTGACAAATCCAACACAGGAAAATGAGGATTCCGAGCAGGGTTCAGACGGCGCGCGCCCTTCAGAAAACTGCAGACAAGACCGAGAGCCAAGAGAAGAGCCACCAACTGGAACATGATATGCAGAAATTGCAGCAACGTACACTTTCAACATGGAAGCTGCTTTTCCTTCCTCCAGTAAACGCTGAAGAAAGCTTAAGATACTTGGAATATCGCATGTTGCAGGAACAAGCCCCCGTTCCTCACACCATGCAGAAAAAAGCTTCCAATGGGAAACATAAATCTGTCGTGTGGAAGAAGCCCTAGCATTAGAGATGGTGTGAATAACAGCAGGGTCACAATGCTCCAGGGAAGGATTTAACCCAATGGCCAGACCCAAAGCTGCAGATGAGTCGGGTCCAGGTGCCAGACACTGGTCTCCAGCTGGGAGAGGAGGTCCTTCCTGGGGGGAAGCTTCCATGGATTCAATTCAATTCAATTCAAATTTATTTGTATAGCGCTTTTCACAATACATATTGTTTC
The DNA here is from genome assembly GCA_026230005.1 of Gila orcuttii. NCBI lineage: Eukaryota > Metazoa > Chordata > Actinopteri > Cypriniformes > Leuciscidae > Gila > Gila orcuttii. The sequence continues at coordinate 45,509,210 of JAPDVR010000002.1, read as the reverse complement.
AAAGCAGCTTTACAGAAAGTGCATTTCAGAAATGTACGTAAAAAATACAGTTAGTTAATCATCATTTATTAATTTAGGGCATAACATATCGCCGGCGTTGAGTCGTCTCTTCACAGGCGTCGAGTCGTCTCATCGCAGGTGTTGGGGACTCTGAAGTCTCCGTGAGAGGCTGGATACAGACTGTAGCTGAAGAACGCTATTTACCTCGGGACTAGCGTCCCGAGATAACAGCAGAAAAGCAGATGGGAAATAATTAGCGTAGCTGCTGTTCATAATATTAATGCATTCGATCTGATTCAACAGTAGTATATGAGGCAAGCATTATGTGAATGCTTGGCTGAAGAGATGCGTCTTTAATCTAGTTTTGAACTGGGAGAGCGAGTCTGAGCAACGAACAGTATCAGGAAGGCTATTCCAGAGTTTAGGAGCGAAATGCGAGAACGCCCTCCCTCCTTTAGTGGATCTGGATATCCTAGGAATGACCAGAAGCCTCGAATTTAGGGATCTTAAAGAACGCGATGGATTGTAGGGCGATAGAAGGTCCATTAAATATACAGGAGCTAGACCATTTAGGGCTTTATAGGTCAGTAATAGTACTTTGTAATTGATACGGAACTTAATAGGTAACCAGTGCAGAGATGATAAAATTGGTGTTATATGATCATATTTTCTTGACCTAGTGAGAACTCTAGCAGCTGCATTTTGCACTAACTGTAGCTTGTTTATTGAGGATGTAGGACAACCAGCTAATAAAGCGTTACAGTAATCTAGTCTTGAGGTCATGAATGCATGAACTAACTTTTCTGCATCAGAAACAGATAGCATGTTACGTAGCTTAGCAATATTTCTAAGGTGGAAAAAGGCTGTTCTTGTAACATATGAAATATGATTTTCGAAAGACAAGTTGCGGTCTAGTATAACACCCAGGTCTTTTACTGTAGTGGATAAAGTAACTGGACATCCTTCTAAATTAAAGTTGTATTGTACGAGGTTTTGTGGGTAGTTTTTTGGACCAATAAGTAATACCTCCGTTTTATCTGAATTTAATAGCAGGAAATTACACGTCATCCAGCATTTTATATCTTTAAGACACTCTGTCAATTTAGATAAGTTAGTGTTTTCATCTGGTCTTGATGAAATATATAATTGAGTGTCATCAGCATAACAGTGGAAATTAATTCCATGTTTTTTTATAATATTACCAAGTGGCAGCATATATATTGAGAATAGCAGAGGGCCTAACACCGATCCTTGCGCCACTCCATAGTCTACTGACGTTATCTTCGATTTTTCACCATTTATAAAGACAAAATTGTAACGGTCTGATAAGTACGATCTAAACCAGCTTAATGCCTGTCCCTGAACACCAGTGTAGTTTTGTAGTCGATCCAAGAGTATTTTATGATCTATAGTGTCGAACGCAGCGCTAAGATCAAGTAAAACTAGTATTGAGATACAGCCTTGGTCAGAAGCTAAAAGTAAATCATTTGTAATTTTAACTAGCGCAGTTTCTGTGCTATGATGCGGTCTGAATCCTGACTGAAATTTTTCATAGATATCATTTTCTTGCAAGAAAGAGCACAATTGAGCGGACACAATTTTTTCTAGTATTTTAGATATAAATGGAAGATTTGAAATGGGTCTGTAATTTGCTAAGTTATTTTGATCTAATTGCGGTTTCTTAATAATAGGTTTTATTACTGCCAGCTTAAATATTTTTGGAACATGACCTAAAGATAAAGACGAGTTAATAATATTGAGAAGAGGCTCTTCCACTACAGGTAACACTTCTTTCAGTAGTTTAGTGGGTATTGGGTCTAATAAACATGTTGTTGGTTTCGCTGCAAAGATAAGTTTATTTAGCTCTTCCTGTCCTATAGTTGTAAAGCGGTGTAGTTGTTCTTGAGGGGCGATAATTGTGGCTGAATCATAAGACACCATAGAGGATTGTACATTTACAATTGTATTTCGGATGCTTTCTATTTTCTCATTGAAGTAATTCATAAAATCATTACAACTATACTGTAACGGAATATTTTGCTCTGGTGATGTCTGTTTATTTGTTAGTCTAGCCACGGTGTTAAATAAAAACCTTGGATTATTTTGGTTATTTTCTATTAGTTTGCGGAGATGCTCAGCCCTGGCTGCTTTTAGAGCCTTTTTATAACGTGACATACTGTCTTTCCACGCGATTCTAAAGACCTCTAAATTAGTTTGTTTCCATTTACGCTCTAAGTTACGAGTTTCTCTCTTGATAACATGTGTAGTACTATTGTACCATGGTGCTTTAGTTTTCTCTCTAACCTTTTTTAATCTAATTGGTGCAACAATATCTAATGTACTAGAGAAAATGGTGCTCAAACTGCTAGTCATTTCCTCTAGTTCATCTGTTTGTTGGGGTTCACTGAGCAGCTGAGATAGATCAGGTAAGCTATTTGTGAATCTATCTATAGTGGTTGGAACGATTGTTCTGCCTGGTCGATAACGTGGCGCAACATGGCAAATTTCAGCAGTACGTAATATGCACGTTACCATACAATGATCAGTGAGATCGTCACTTTGCGCTATAATATCTAAATCGGTTGGATTGGTTCCATATGATATAATTAAATCTAGTGTATGATTTAGACGATGAGTGGGACCACTGACGTTTTGCTTGACCCCAAATGAGTTTAATAAATCTGTAAACGCAGCCCCTAACGCATCATTTGTGTTGTTATCTACGTGTATGTTAAAATCTCCAACAATTATTGCTTTATCGGCATTGACCAATAGATCTGAGAGAAAGTCTGAAAACTCTTTTAGGAAATCAGCATAGGGCCCTGGAGGTCTATATACGGTCGCTAAGGCTAGAGATAATAGGGATTTCTTTCTTACATCTAAGAGCGTAACATTTAGCACAAGTACTTCGAACGAATTAAACCTGTGACCTGTTTTCTGAGTAACATTTAGGATATCTCTATAGATTGTTGCAACACCGCCGCCACGACCGATCGGACGGGGCTCATGCTTATAACAGTATCCTGGTGGAGTAGACTCATTTAGACCGAAATGCTTATAACAGTGAGATCCTAAACTAGATTTATTGTTTGGCCTCACTAGACGAGGAATAGACACAGTTTCTATATAATGTTCTACACTACTTGTATCAATTAAGTTGGGACAGCAGAGATTGTGATTTGGACTTTGACTTACTAGTCAGATGGTGTGTAACGTCTTGGAGATGTTGTCCGACAGCACAGCCGCTCCGATTCTGATGGGGTGCAGGCCATCAGCACGGTAGAGCCTAGGTCGCTCCCAGAACAGATTCCAATTATTTACAAAGAGCAGTTTCTGTTCATTACACCATGATATTAACCATTCATTTAGAGCAAATAGTCTATTGAACCTCTCTTGTCCTAGTCGGTACGTGGGAAGCGGTCCAGACACGATGATCGTTGCCTCAGGCGCTGTGCTGCGTACCGTCTCGATCAGGCTCCTGTAGTCCTTCTTCAGAACCTCCGTCTGCCGCAGCCGGATGTCGTTCGTTCCCGCGTGCAGCACCACAGCTCCGACGCGCTCGTCACCGTTCAGGATCTCGGGAACATGTGCAGCGACATCTAGAACACGAGCACCAGGAAAGCAGTGAGTGCGCACATTACCCTTACCTGAGGTAGCGCGGACATGACGGACGATGGAACTGCCGATGATCACGGCGTCGTCACGTTCCGACTCGCGAAGAGGGGAGAAGCGGTTCCGGGTGGAGATCTCGAAGACCGGGAGCGGTGGAGAGGTTCTTGGTCTGGTCCTGGCTCGTGTCTTCCGCTGAGGGATCACCCAGGGTCCATGGCTTTGTGTCGGTGCCGGAGTGAATGAAGCCAGAGATAATCGCGTCCTCCTGGGCAGAGAAACGCACGGAGTAGACGAAGTCGGAGTCAAAAAGTTACTAACCACTGACTTGTGAGCATCGGCGCGTGATGTTTCAAGCGCTGATCGCCGATCTCGCAGCTCGGCTTGCCTCTCTAGCAGACCACGGATCTGCTTCTCCACGGACTCCAGCTCCAACAGCACCGAATGCAGCTTGAATGTGTCCTCACCTGCACTCAGAGGTAGCGTTAGACACACATCCGATATATTCGCCATTATAACAGATGAACAGTAAATTAGTAGTGATACTACCAATATCACTACTAATTTAGGACTGAAATCCTGGATATAACCCGTATCCTTTCAGTGAAACGGGTGTAAAATCCGACGGTCGATTGGCGCGAGGCCACGCGTGAAATGCTAGCGGGCTAAAAGGCTAGTAGCTGGGATTCGCAAAGTTGGATCTAAGTAGCGATATCAAAGCAATCCGATTGTTTTTTATAGGGAATAGTATCGAGGATAAGTTCACACGATATAAAAATAGAAAGTACTTGTTTATAAATGAGTGGTAAAGAAGAAAATCAAGGATTAATGAATCAATTCGACGGAGCTCCAAACACAAACAATCACCGCACGCGCATGCGTGTTGCCTGTCAGAAGTCTCAGCAACAAAGGAAACCACGGTCTGGCTGGCCATCGTGGTGCCACGAGTAACACTCTGTGCTTGCACAGGGAGATCCTGTGCAATGTCTCCCATAACAGAGGGAAAGGTGGAAACGCATTGAGCAGGCAGTTCGGCCATTCGTGAGACAGCGCATCCTGGCCCAGGGGGCTGGACACTTCTGTCCTTGCGAACCATAAGCGACAGTGGGTGAAAAAGATCTCTGAAGCAAAAAGATCCACTTCTGCTCTTCCAAATCGTAGCCAGATCTCCTGCACTACCTCTGGATGAAGCCTCCATTCTCCTGGATGTACTTGATCCCTGGAAAGAGCATCTGCTGTCTGATTGCACGCTCCTGGAATATGAGCTGCCCTCAGTGAAGCGAGTCGTGGCTGACACCATGTCAGAATCTCGTGAGTCAGCAGGAGAGACCTGATGGATCTCGTGCCGCCCTGGTGATTCAGATGGAACACTGTTGAGGTATTGTCTGACCGAACGAGAACATGGCGGCCTGCCAGAACCGGCATGAAGTACTTTAGAGCCAAGAACACTGCCCTTAGTTCTAGCAGGTTTATATGTTCTGTGGCCTGGATTGGTGTCCAGCGCCCGCAAATACCCCTCCGATTCCACGTTGCCCCCCATCCTGTGAGGGAAGCGTCTGTTGTGACCAACTCCCGACGAGAGGGAACAACACCCAGGGGCACTCCTGCCTTTAGGAACTCTAACTGTCTCCACCACCTCAACGCACATATGCAATGGTAAGAAATCATAACCAGTCGATGGCGATGTCTGGTGGGATCTAGCCGCAAACTGTTGTTCCTTAACTGGAGTGGTCTGAGGTGGAGTAAACCCAGGGGAATCACCACTGTAGCCGCTGTTAACATCCCTATCAGTCGTAGGACCACCTCGTACTGCAAAGACACACCCGGGCGAAAGCGAGCCAAAAGCTGCAGAATGTTCGTCACACGTTCCTGAGACGGAGGCAGACATTAGGCAGGAATTCAGGGTCATTCCTATGAACGTAGTGGTCTGTGATGGAATCAGACGGCTCTTTTTCTCGTTCACAGAAAAACCCAGCTTCTGCACGTCTCAAAAGCACTCTGGAGTTTTGTACAGCCTGCCGTTCTGTGGGGGCACAGAGAAGCCAGTCGTCCAAATAAGGAAGCCGCACTCACACACCTTGTGAAGACGCGAGGAGCAAGGGAAAGGCCGAAGGGTAGCACCTTGAACTGGTAAGCTTGATTCAGGAAACTGAAACGCAGAAACTTTCTGTGATGCACAGCAATTGGGACGTGAAAGTATGCATCCTTCAGGTCGAAACTTACAAACCAATCGTCTGCCGTCACAGACCGGAGAACATCGGCTGTGCGCGGCATTGGAAAAGGAAGGACCTTCAGGAACAAATTCAGAAGCCTCAAATCGAGAATTGGCCGGAAACCACCGTCCGTCTTTGGAACAAGAAAATATGTTGAATAGAACCCGTCTCCCTGAATGAGGGGATGAACTTTTTCTATGGCTCCCTTCTCTAGCAGTGAACAAATTTCCAGAGAGTGAGCCACTGCGCGAACCGCGTCTCTGACAATCGTAGGAACGATTCTTGAAAATCTGGGAGGCCGGCGTCGAAATTGTAGAGTATATCCTCTGCTCAGAGTTGCCAACACCCAGGGGTCTGTTGTGTTGGATCTCCAGTACTCCAGTTGATCTATAGGAAAACGATCGACCGTCGGCCTGACTGTCTCAGGCTTTATGTGTAAGATTTTTAGTGATCGCGGGGGGACGCTGACGGGGTCCTCCCGGAAACTTACGATGAGGTGGGTGAAAAACTCTCGCTTCTTCAGGAACACGTGGTCTTTGTGGGGGCTGTGACTGAGGTGTAGCTTGCCGGCGGAAACGTAGCTCCGATGTGACATAGTGATGTCAGGTCTGAACCGCTGGCATCCTAAAGGTAGGGTTGCGCTGCACCTGTGTCAGTTGACGAGTAGCTTCAGACAGCTTTACCCTCTTTTCCAACAGTTCCGGAACATTCGGACCAAAAAGATGCCCGGGAACAAAAGGAAGATATCTCAAGGTTTTCTTATAGTCCTCCGGCAGACGTGCTTGGGCAAGCCACACTTGGCGGCTACCCAGCTCGCGGGTCACATGGCCTGTAGCCAACAGAGCAGTTTGCAGAAATTGTGAAATAGATGGATCTGCATTTGCAGGTTCCAGCGTACTGGTGGCAGCAAGAAGTAACTGGCAGATTGTGTTTTCTGCTCGAGTAATGTAGGCAACAGACTCATATGCCTTTTTTAGCAAGGAATCCGTACGACCGCACTGCGCACTGGGACATCGCACATTCCCTCGTAGAGCCTCATCAGGAGACACCACCAAAGCTGCCACAGGCTGCTCTATTTCCGGAGCACGACCCACCCCCATAGAATCTGCTTCAGCCATAGATGCTAGCGTTCGAGCAATCTTAGAGCGCCGCTTCTGCGGACCAGAACCAGTGAGAGCATTTGAGAATTCAGCCACAAAATCCTTACATGGTGGCATGGCAAAAGAAGTTTGGGCGGATTGGACAGGTGACTCATCAAGTCCTAGACGAGCAGCTGCCATTCGAAGCACAGCCAAGGTATCATCGGAGGAGGACTGGGCTTGTCCAGACGACTGAACTGATCCCCCACTAGACCCCTCCGCTGCTGGGTAGCCAGTAAAAACAGCCTGAGGTGATGGTTGCGCAGCAACATCCATAGTATCCCCATGATCATGAAAAAAGGAACCCCGTGAAGGGGGTTCATCTAACTGCTCAAGTTTCACTGTTGAATTAGGGTCTATCTCGGCAAGACGGAGCCGTCGTTCCGACATAGGCAAAAGGCTGCAGTGCACGCACGGGTCCGTAAGCAGAGGTGGGCACAAATACATCAAAAACTATTTTGTTACAAAATACAAATACTGGCTCATGAAATGTAACAAAATAAAATACAAAATACTGATGTGAAAAATGTATTTAAATAAAATACAAGTAATTAGTATTTTGAAAATACAAAAATACTCCCACAATAATCTTAAGTCTTTTTTTTATTACTGAAAGGTCAATAACACAAATAGTAGCAATAACACAAATATGAGAAATGTGTAAATTCAAAATGGCGAAGTAGCAAAATAAAAAAGTATGGGCATTTCACTAAATCTCTACAGGGCCTGAAATAGCTCCCTCTGACGTAAATGGCATGTATAGCTAAGTTCACATCAATGGTGTGGTAGGCTGCCCTTAATAGCAAAACGTGTTTGATGTAGGCTACGTAGCCATATTATCACCGTTACTGTACTCGTGCCTTAAAGGACAAGTTCGGTATTTTACACTTAAAGCCAGTGTTTTAAGATCGTTTCTGATTAAATAGAACGGTTAAGATTGAAATTTGGACACATGCTGCTGTCCCGAGAATTTTCGGTTTCTGTATTAGCACCCCCCAACCTCCACAATGGTTTCATAGGGTCACTGGAAGAATCATTCATAAAACGCATTAAACTTTAGTTTACAAAGACGTGAAACTCACCGAGTGGTCTGGGGTGTTCACTGATATGCTCACACAAAAATCGCTGCAAAATATGCTTTCCAACAGGTGTTTTACCATTCGTTGTAAAACTGTGGAACTATTTTTCCAAACGCCTCACAACCGGACATTCTTCCGTTGAGAGCTTGAATAATAGACACTCCAGCCCAGTTGGTGGCGATAATGCACCTTTGCCAATGTTTGGATAGCGTAGCCTACGATACCGCGACTGGAAGACTACAGAAAGAATACAAACAACCCCGTTTCCGTAGGCGGAGTAATAAGGTACCTCACAGAACATCCAATACAAGTCAATGGAGTTGGACAAAAACTACGATAAAACCTGTTGGAAAGCATCTTTTGCAGCGATTTTTGTGTAAAAATAACAGACCGAGAATTTTCGTCACAAAATCAAAATTCCATTTTAATCATAATATATATGATTAATCATACTAATCATAATATGTGTGGGTTTGTTTTACACACGAGACTCTAACTGCCCTGACCGCGTATGCCTTTTCCATAGTAGAATCGCGCTGCGTGCGCAATTACTGAAAAACAATAGGATTGATGATTATTTTATACAAAATCAATATCAATATTTCTCATATGTAATACGTTTAAAAACGTGTAAAAACTGCAGATGGATGTTATATTGTGAACGCTTGCTTAGCATGGAGATTTCAGTGGAGTTACGGCAGACGCGCTGTTTCATAATAGGTAGGGCCTATGATGTCCTTTTAATTTTATGAATGACAACACAGTGCATTGATCTCATAAGGCACAATTATTTTCTCTATAATGCCGTTCAGTGTGCAATATGTGTGTGTGTAGACGGTGTATATTTTTCACAAAACACTTTACCTTAATGCCGTTTTTAAGAGTTCAAAACTCATTCACTTCTTGGAGGGAGCCCGGTCTACAGGGTGTCACGTGATTTTCGTGCATCTAACCTGGACATTGCTATTGCCAACATCAGACCGAAAATATGGCAAAATCATGTACTATGGTGATTTTTCTTAAGTATTTAAGTATTTGAAATACTCTAAATACACTCCCTCAAAATATTTTGTTACAAACTACATTTTATTTTTTCCACACCTGCAAAATACAAATTACAAAATACACTAAAGTAATTAAATACGTATTTAAAATACATTTAATTGAAATACTGCCCATGTCTGTCCGTAAGAGCCTCTCGCAGATGTTGAATACCCAAACACGACGGGCAGAATGACCGTCGTCAGGGAGAAGATTATTAGGGCACAGGTTACAAGTCAGTGGAAAACCAGTGGCGATCGAGCCGTGAGCCATAGTTACTCGCTAATAACACCCTTGGATAGCACCGTAAGGTTAAGTTAAGCTGGATGAAAAATAATAAAAATATAATAAAACGATTACCTCGGGTGAACCGACAGGTAATACCAACAAATATCTCACGAAAAAGATAAAAAGTGTCTAAAATGGCCGGCGGATTGAACCGAGGGACAATAAGTGTCAAATGGATTCGAGACAAAAACACTCTAATAGAGTAACGGGAGACCGTTAACTCATAGGCGCGGAAAACACAAGACACCGGATAGCACTGAGAGGCACAGAGTGTCACCGACGAAGCAATATAAACTCACCAAAATTTTATTCCAAATCCTTGAATGGCGTAGAGTAGAGACGCGCTGTCACAGCTTGTGAGGACGAATCTCGCTGCTCTTGTAAGCTGCACTTGACAGCGCGAATAATCACTCAATCAATACAACCTATCTCAACCAGGCGAGAAAGCGAAAAAGGTAGAGTGCTGAGCTACTATAGCTTTTACCCTCCAGGGCTCAGCATACGTCACGCCACGTGACTTTGTTGGTATATTCTCTCGACCTATCTAGCTGGCGCTGCGATAATCCATAGTGTTTACACTGCCTCTGGCGGTCAGTAAGAATGAAACAGAACTAGCACTCTAGAATCTTTGCTGTGTATGTTCAAGCAACTCACTCGTCTTGCACGTTGAGCTGGCAATGTTTTACAGATGGTCTTGAAGTGGTAAGTGGGCAAAGCAACAAATCAAAAAATTGAATTAGTTATCGGATGATATTAAAAGGTAGTGGGATTATTTGTGGTTGACCTGGAAATTTTAACTTGATCAAAAAGTTATGGATTTGATATTAGAGCGAATTCAGAGCATTAACTTAAGTTGTGTCAGTGTAACGTTATCGATAGCTAGCCTAGTCTAACCGTAAACTAGTTGGCTAACGTTACTGCCTGCCATACAAAGCCAATAAGCCATAGTAACGTTATCTGATCGGTTTTGAAACATCTGTTCTGTTTTGTCTTGTGTCAAAGTCTCCAGCTGGTTCAATTGTTTTCAGTTTCATAGAAACGAGGGTGTTAAATTTGTTGTAGGCTAACTGCAAAATCCAACCTAACGTTATCAAGGCATCGACTTGATGTTTCTCCCATAGACTGTTATTCACGGTTGATTAACCATTTTCAAATAAACGGGGTAGTGTTAACTTTATTCAGCACTGAAATCTGTCAAACTTCTTTCAAAGTCCTTCATCACATATTAATATTAAAATAACTTAATTTCAGAGCACCACAAAGTCAGACCTCAGCACCTTTATGTACCTTTAATGTAAGATCGTTCTTAGGTCACATACCAATTTAAAATCATAACATAAAAACTGCAATGGTACTGTTTTTAAAATCATGTGTAGTAGGCCTAAGTGTACAGTAAGTGTGTGTGTAAACATGCTTTAATGAAGTAGACTTCAAAAGCTTTTCAATTTGAGCTTACAGTTCTTTCATCAACCTGTCTTTTACATAAACTTACAAAATAGATACTTTAACTTAGTCCTCAGATAGAGGAGGGTTGCTGCTAGCACCGTCAAGGTATTTCTGTCCCTCCCAAACTGCATTGAAATGGTATGTTTAGCAGCCAGAATTTAAAAATTTTCAGGGGGAGAAACCCCCTGACCCCTCCTAACATATCACCCGTCAGAAAACAATTGCAACGTCTCAGATTGTGCCCCCCCAGAATTTTGGCTTGCATGACGCCCCTGAGCATCGATACTGAACACATACAACTTTCATCCCTCAAAATGGCTATATTCAAGAAGAAAAAGTCGAGTAGTTTGCATCACTGGACATAACTATCTGGCATTTATCGTAAAACAGTTGACTAAATGATTTGCAACTTTCATCTCACCTCGCAGTGCTCGCACTCTTTCAATGTTAAACTGATGGAATAACGTGCTCTGCTTCTGTGAACAGGAAACCCCGCCTACTTTGATTTGATTGGCTATCTATTTTGGATGGTCGCTATTAGACCACGAAGATAGACCAGCCTAAAGTAGCCTAAAGTGTAACTTTTAAACCTTTTTGACATCCTAAAAACAAAGCAGAGCAAGAATTTCCAACATTGAGGGAAAAGTTTGGCCATTTCTAATTATTGACATATTATTGTTATTATTATTATTGACATATAATATAGAACTTCTCCCCCTCAATGTCTATGGTGATATACAGCACCGGGGCTACTTGACTATCTAATATGTAAAAAAGTAGGCTATGATGACATTGAAAAATATCTTCTTAATTTTGTGTGTGTAACTGTCTCTATAATGAACAGACACAATTCAAGTTAAGATAGTTTAATGACACCAGAAAGAACTCCAGGAGAAAAGGGATAAAAAAGGAACAGCAACAATGTAGATCCACAGTAGAGAGTGAAAAACAGTGGGGAAAAGCAGTTAGGTCTTTGCTTTAAGAAACAAATCCATTAATAAATACGTTTTAACTGTTTCCTTTAGATGTCTGCATCGTAAGCTATAGAGCGGTATGTGCAGCACTGCTCGCCCCCGGTCATCCGTGAACCGTGAGCTGAACAAGAGTCATAGTTTTCATCATTTAAGCGATTCTGATTATCAAATCGGTTCTTATAGATTCTTGTTTTGTAGAGAAAAAAAAGGGCAAAAACTTGAATTAATATTTCTACCTTTTATTCTTGCCAATTTTAAGCAATAACCAATAAAATGGCTAAAGTAAAAGGAGTCTCTTCAAATAAAGCTTGTGTTGATTACATTATTACTCCAGCAAAAATCGACTGTTAGATTTTTTTCCATTGAATCATTTATTCAAGAAAACTCGAGAGATTCATTCAAAAACGGTGAATCCCCAGATAGCATGGTGACATTGATACAATGTTGAGTTTTGATCTAAACCATCATTTTGGTTGAGATTGACATTTCAATGTTTAAAGTGTGCTGGATCAGCATTGACATTTTGATGAAAGCCAACAGCACACATAGGTGGAGACAGTGACATTGAACTAACAGTGATTTGTAGTTGATGAGCACAAGATCATTCAGGCGTATATCTGCAGAACACTAGTGGGTGTTTCTCGATCAGTGGGGCGTTTTCAAACCACAATGGACATTTTCAACCGCTTTACCTGATTTGCTGTAATCCACTGTGGGCTTGGTTTAGGGGTGGGCCTTCATGATTTCAGCAAGTCTGTTGAAAAATGGTTGAAAAACATTTACCTGTATTGTAGTTTGAAATTGGCCACTGGTTGGTAAACGCCCATTTTGTCTTTGCATGTGCACTTTTCAGTAGTCTAATGCTTCCTCATTAGAGAGAAAACATAGGTGCATCCTATAGGGTACAGACCTCTTGTTTGTTGAATCACCTGACATACTTACACGACTTCTCTAGCACAGTTTCAAACAATGGTGCATCTACCTTATTTCTCTGTTCCTTTGTTTTGCATGCTTATTTGCGTTTGATTTGTGTTGTTACTCACTGTAATTAGATTACAAAGTTATTAAAGTGTTTGAATAAAGCATCTATTTTTCTACATTCTTAAAAAATGCATCTTGCTTTAGTAAAGTTTATTAGGAATTTCCTGAATAAAGTTATGTCATTTAACAGATTTCTTAAGGTGCAAGAGACATGAACATGAGCAAGAATGTTAACATAGCCCATGTCTTGTATCGGTCAGTGTTTGCATGCAGAACACGTTGCTCCTTTAGTTGGAGTGAAGGCAGATGAAGATGGACAATTAAAAAAGCACCCTCCTGATAATGCTGACATTGATCATACACTGAGTTGTTGTCGACAGCATAATCACCTGACCTGGGACTTGATGATATCCTGTATCTTATCACTGCTTAATCAGGTAATCAGTCATATTCCTGAATCTGTATTAAATTTGAGAAATAACTGATTTCCATTCAGTTTAGCTTGTTTCCACTGAAACACAATAAAAAAAAAACATCTAGTGTTTATTAAGAAAGTGACTGACTTGGCTATTTTGTGATATTTAAAGAGATTAGGGTCTACATAAGGTGAATCTGCAGCTTTAAAGGGATAGTTCAGCCTGAAATTAAAATCATGTCATCATTTATTTACCCTCAAGTTGTTCCAAACCTGTATGAATGTCTTTCTTCTGCTGTACACAAAAGAAGATAGAGTGAAGGATGTTGGCAACCAGACAGTTGATTTTAGCCATTGACTTCCATGGTATTTATTTCCTACTATGGAAATCAATGGCCACCGTCAACTTTCTGGTTACCGACATTCTTAAAAATATCTTATTGTGCGCTTTCTTTTGATATTAAAGCATTCATAGAAATAAATAAACAGAATTTTACGATACTATAATCGTAGTTAGAATATTTTGTTTTCAGTGACTTAAAAAAAAAAAGTGAATCATATTGTGTTTAGTATATTAACATTATTGAATGTGACTGTATGTATGACAATTGATTTGACTCGTTCTTGAGTAACATCATGCTTTCTTTTTCAGATTTCAGAGAACCCAAAGGAAAAGAGGCAGTAGTCTGATGCAAGACAGATTTTTAAAAACCTGAACCGCTGGACCTGTAGTTATGATGACATCAGACTTCTGAAGCCAATTTTATTTTTTAAAGGTTGAAATGCTTTTGTCCTATTTCTCCCCCTTTCTTTAAAAAAAAAATGATATTTTAATATATTTTTTTGATATTTTAATATATAATAGGGAAGAGGCCTACGTGGGAAGAGGTCATGGCTTTTGGACCAGTGGTGAGGGGGCTGTGGTCCATGCGGGATGGCCTGGCATTGAATTTGGGATTGTTGCAGAGAGGATTCGTGGAACCTGTGACAGGTGTAACCAGGTGGCAGACAGTAGTGCCTAAGTCCTGTCACCGCTTGGTTCTGGAAGCAATGCATGGACAACCGGGGGTAGGACATTTTGGAGTAAACAAAACATTAAAACGAGTTCGGCAAAAGTTCTATTGGCACACCTGCCGTAGGGATGTGGAGTCATTCTGTTGTCGGTGTGACGCCTGCACTGCTAAAAAAGGCTCAGCGGGCCGATCTCATGCTCCGCTACAACAACGGCTGGTTGGCTGTCCAATGGATCGTGTTTGAGTTTTGCCGGCAGTTGGGCATCCGGAAGACAAGGACAACTCCCCTACACCCCCAGAGTGATGGGTTAGTAGAGAGCATAGACTGTAAAAAAATATGGACGTAGTGTCCGTGACGTCACCCGTAGGTTTCTGAAGAGCGTTTTTGAAGCCTAAAGTGGGCGGGGCCAACCGTCGCCATCTTGGCAGCACGTCATCTCTCGTCACTCCCGGATAAAAGAAAATGGGCAAAGAGGCGGGACGTGGGTGGAGCTGAGGTGCTAATGCTATGCTACTGGCCTTGCGCTAAAATGACAGCTGAATGTAGAAGTAAAGCCAATAGTTAAAGTTCATGTTTTTGCCCTTCGAAATACTATAATGATTAAAAGACGTAACTAAAAGTGAGACTAAGTGTATCATGATGCATTATTATTCTGCTAGTTAAAAAAGTATTATCATGCAGTAACTTACAATATTGCTATGAGCTTGTGCGTGTGACAGTGATTCATGCGCATACATGTCAGTCAGCGCGGCATCGCACGTCAAGTTCGTAAAGAGCTTTATTCAGTTCAGTCGATTTTAAAATCTGATTTTGGCCGCATCTCAATTTCTCAAATGGGTTAAACCAAAAATATTACCTCAGAAGTTCAAGTAAATGCACTAGAAATCCGCGCTCATTCAAGGGTGTGCATCTATTGCATGGACGGAGAGAAAGCACTGACACCTGCAGGATTTCATCTCACGGTACTTTTTATTTAACACTTAAAAGTTAAAGGGCATGTTGCTGCTATCATTTAGCAACGCAGAAATGAACACTGGAGCTAGTCTACAAGCTATGGCAAGCCGTTTTAACTTACGAGCAGCAGTGCACAATAACGACACATATATTTTTTTTACGGTCATTGAATAGCACCGAGTGAAAAATCAACGTTTTCTTTATATCTAGTGGCAGTATATGATCATGACGTTAGTTCAGATAAGTACCAGTAACCTTTGTCATAGTGTCGTAGTACTGGTAATGTTTGTCTTTGTCATCTAGAAATAGAAAGCATCATGCTAGCTATTAGGGGTATAATTATACACGTATTGTGTGTGTGAGTGTGAGAGAGAGAGAGGCGCGGGCGCGATCGAACAGTGGAAACATAAAAACATCGTCATTTTGTTCATACAGGATATCGTTCAAACTGCAGTGTTTACTTATATTTGTGTACACTCGCAATAAAACACAACATTGTGCTTCTGTCACACTCAAAACTCTTGTCAAACTGTAACCTACAACTGTATATATTTCTATCTAGCTGCTAACGTTAGCTATATCTGCTAACGTTATGCTGTCTGCCTATCTCTCTCTATACTTGACTATCTATTTATCTAGTCTGTCTATATATCTAGTCTATATATATATCTCGTCTATCTATCTCTCTATATGTATTTATCTATAATCTGCGCTATCTGAATACTCTCGTCTACTACTCGTCGCTCTCAACAAGGCGGGCAGCGGGCTTTGGTAAATTCTTTCCCCAAGGTGATGTAATGCAATGCATTGTGGGGGAAAGGAGAATCGTTGCAAACCGCTGTAAGATAGTACCTACTTTTTTCGTTTTGTGATACCCAACAACATAAAATACAATGGATAACAGTTTAAATGTTTATTACCAACAAGCAAATTGCACAAATTCGTTGAAAAATTAAACCTGCAACATGGCCTTTAAATATCTGTTCCGTGAGAGCAACGGTACCGCATAACGAGTGTAGCCTGTATACTCCAAAAAGCAACGAAATTGTCAGACATCCATTAGTGCATGCGAGGAAAACAACTGGAAATACAGCGCTGGTTGTTCTCTCCATACTCGACAACGACGGAATCCAACGACGTGGGCAAAGGTATAATGCGTGTATTAAATTGTATGAAATAATCCCGAAAAAAGCACAAACACTGCAGAGATGGCAAGTACAGCAGGTGCTGGAATTAGCTGAGGGTGACGTTAACAGATAGATAAACGTCGGCTAGCAGTTACAGCAGCCTCAATCCACCTGTCACTCAAGTGGACACACCCTTAATTATGCAGAACTTTAAGGCTTAATATAATTTAAACGGATGAGTTGTAAAAAAATTCACCCCCCTCACAGTTGTCATGAAGGGCAAAATTAGCTACAGGTCCTTCTCAAAAAATTAGCATATTGTGATAAAGTTCATTATTTTCCATAATGTAATGATAAAAATTAAACTTTCATATATTTTAGATTCATTGCACACCAACTGAAATATTTCAGGTCTTTTATTGTTTTAATACTGATGATTTTGGCATACAGCTCATGAAAACCCAAAATTCCTATCTCAAAAAATTAGCATATCATGAAAAGGTTCTCTAAACGAGCTATTAACCTAATCATCTGAATCAACTAATTAACTCTAAACACCTTCAAAAGATTCCTGAGGCTTTTAAAAACTCCCAGCCTGTTTCATTACTCAAAACCGCAATCATGGGTAAGACTGCCGACCTGACTGCTGTCCAGAAGGCCATCATTGACACCCTCAAGCAAGAGGGTAAGACACAGAAAGAAATTTCTGCACAAATAGGCTGTTCCCAGAGTGCTTTATCAAGGCACCTCAGTGGGAAGTCTGTGGGAAGGAAAAAGTGTGGCAAAAAACGCTGCACAACGAGAAGAGGTGACCGGACCCTGAGGAAGATTGTGGAGAAGGACCGATTCCAGACCTTGGGGGACCTGCGGAAGCAGTGGACTGAGTCTGGAGTAGAAACATCCAGAGCCACCGTGCACAGGCGTGTGCAGGAAATGGGCTACAGGTGCCGCATTCCCCAGGTCAAGCCACTTTTGAACCAGAAACAGCGGCAGAAGCGCCTGACCCGGGCTACAGAGAAGCAGCACTGGACTGTTGCTCAGTTTTGCATGTCATTCGGAAATCAAGGTGCCAGAGTCTGGAGGAAGACTGGGGAGAAGGAAATGCCAAAATGCCTGAAGTCCAGTGTCAAGTACCCACAGTCAGTGATGGTCTGGGGTGCCATGTCAGCTGCTGGTGTTGGTGCACTGTGTTTTATCAAGGGCAGGGTCAATGCAGCTAGCTATCAGGAGATTTTGGAGCACTTCATGCTTCCATCTGCTGAAAAGCTTTATGGAGATGAAGATTTCATTTTTCAGCACGACCTGGCACCTGCTCACAGTGTCAAAACCACTGGTAAATGGTTTACTGACCATGGTATTACTGTGCTCAATTGGCCTGCCAACTCTCCTGACCTGAACCCCATAGAGAATCTGTGGGATATTGTGAAGAGAAAGTTGAGAGACGCAAGACCCAACACTCTGGATGAGCTTAAGGCCGCTATCGAAGCATCCTGGGCCTCCATAACACCTCAGCAGTGCCACAGGCTGATTGCCTCCATGCCACGCCGCATTGAAGCAGTCATTTCTGCAAAAGGATTCCCGACCAAGTATTGACTATTGAGTGCATAACTGAACATAATTATTTGAAGGTTGACTTTTTTTTTGTATTAAAAACACTTATTTTATTGGTCGGATGAAATATGCAAATTTTTTGAGACAGGAATTTTGGGTTTTCATGAGCTGTATGCCAAAATCATCAGTATTAAAACAATAAAAGACCTGAAATATTTCAGTTGGTGTGCAATGAATCTAAAATACATGAAAGTTTAATTTGTATCATTACATTATGGAAAATAATGAACTTTATCACAATATGCTAATTTTTTGAGAAGGACCTATATAGACCAAAACCACTTTTTGCTCCAGGCTGTAAACATATTTTTTTCTGCTGTAAAGTTGGGGATTTTAACATGGGGGAGATACAGATTTGACTCACTTTTGCAGCCTGCCTCAAGCGGCCAGTCGATGAATTGCAGTTTAATTCACTTCCGTGTTGGTTTCAAGAGAGAGACGGGGAGGTTGCCGCTTGGTAGAGAGGTACAATCGAACACTGGCCACCCAGCTAGCCCTGTGTGTGAGCCAGGATCAAAAGGACTGGGATCTTCAGTTGCCGATGGTCCTGCTTGCAAGTCGGAGTGCGGTGCAGGAGACCACTGGATGTACGCCAGCTCTCCTCATGCTGGGCAGGGAATTGCGAACCCCGTCCTCCCTGTTGATGGGTCAACCGCCAGATGCACCAAAGGCTCCGCCCGGATTGGAGTATGCCCATCAGCTACAGGACCGGCTGCAGTCAGCCCATGAGTTTGCTCGTCGTCAGGCTTTACAGGCAGGTATACGCCAAAAACGGGCATATGACCATCATTGTACGGGATGTGATTTTAATGATGGAGAGCTGGTGTGGGTCTATAGTCCGAAGAGGAAAATGGGACGTTCACCTAAGCTGGATTGTGCCTGGGTAGGACCCTGTTACGTTGTGAAGAGGCTTGGAGAGTCTGTTAATCGTGTTCGGAAGAGGCCTGGGGGACAGGCTGTGGTGTTACACCGGGACAGAATGGCACCATATGGGGGAGAACGGCAACCCTTCAAGAACAGAGGACAATGGCAGACCACTGGGGCGACCCACCCTGCGGACGGAGGAGCTGGAGACGCAGCGTCGGACAAGGGGTGGGAAACCTCAGCGGGCTGTGAAGAGGGTGACCCCTTGACCCAGGCTCCTGGGGGCACTCTGGATACTCTCGGAGGACCTGGAGACGCAGCGCCGGGAGGGTCTGGAGTTCTTCTGGGTCGGTCTGGGTTGGGGGCGCCTGAAGATCGCACTATGAGCCCTGATCATCGTTCAAGTGGCAGCAGACATCGCAGTGGAGGCCGTTGTATCACCCCGGAGGTGGAGTATCGGCCAACTACTCCCTCGAGGCAAGGGCTACCTGCCAGTGGGCCGCAGCAGACCCCAAGAGCAAGGACTGGATCACGGCTTCGGCCCCGAGAGGCACTTCGGATTCCCCGGCATTTCATGGATTTCACCTTCCTCGGGGACGAGGAAACCTGAGGAGGGGGCAATGTGGCGCTGACACTGTTTATTCTCTGTTGATTCACCTGCTGTTGGGGGGAGGTGTCCGGGAGGGATATAGTTAAGAGGGAGGGGCTTAAGGACGGAGAGAGAGAGAAAGACTGTGAGCGGTACAGAGGAAAGTCAGTCTGACGTTACATCTCTTTTTGGGCGTTAGGACACCTCCTGATACCCGTGTTAGGCTGTACACGTTCAGGAAATAAACCTTCCAAGCCGTTTGGTGCTTGTAAACCGGATCTTCGTCTCCTCTCTGTTTCTCTGGGAAAGTGCACGACGTTACAATAGTTTCAACATTAACTGAGGGTGCAAAAGTGATGTTGATAAAATATCACTTTGTAATGTTGAATCAATACTATTACCGTTGAATTCCCAACATTATTTCAACATTAACTGAGGGTGCAAAAGTGATGTTGATAAAATATCACTTTGTAATGTTGAATCAATACTATTACCATTGATTTTTGGTTCAATTCCCAACATTATTTCAACATTAACTGAGGGTGCAAGAGTGATGTTGATAAATTATCACTTTGTAATGTTGAATCAATACTATTACCATTGATTTTTGGTTGAATTCCCAACATTATTTCAACATTAACTGAGGGTGCAAGAGTGATATTAAAGCAACATTACTTTGTAACGTTAATTCAATGCAATTAGCGTTGACGCATCAACACTGAGTCAACATTGTTTCAATGATTACATGCTATCTGGGTCATCCATTAATTAAACAGGTATTTATGAATGAGACACTGTATTAATTAGTTTTAAAAGTGTTTGAATTAATGATTCAAATGAGTATCTTTTAAAAAAAAAATAAACTGGAACATGTTATTCTGTGTAGTTGTCTGATAATCGTGATCTCCATTTTAAACTAAACAAAAACGATTTTAAACCAAATAGATTCTCAGTTTATCCTGAATTAGAGGCTGTTCACATATCACGTCTAAAAACGTGTGGAAAGCCCGCGCGGCCGCGCCGCTTTCTCCTTCTTTCCACAAGCGCTTGCGCTCCCGTGGCGTCTGTCGTCGCTATGCAACCATGAACTGCGCTCTCCATGATGACGAGGAAGTATTAGCAAAAATTGATTTCTAGCCCTTGCCTTAGCTTTATTACTAGATATATTTATGGAGATGAGAAATAAAAAACCCGCCTGTACAGCTATGATCAGCTGTCCGGTGTGGTGAAGTGATGAGTCCCAGCTTAGGACCCCAGTACAGTAGTATGCCTGATCTAAAGCTGTTCTTGCGATTCTTAATCAATCAAACTTTAATTCATGTAATAATCTTTTATTTTTATCCTGATTATGTATATAGTTAAAGTGAAAGAAATAACATGTTTAGGTATGTTTTGCGACATTCTTATTAGGCAATAAGGCATAATATAATTTGTTTTAAATACAAGCCTGTCATGTCATAATTCTTAAACAGTGTTATGCATGTATCATATTTGTTATTGAAGTTTTCTATCGAAAAATATCGTAGATGGTGAGAAAAACGTTATCTCTAACCATTTCGGATAGCTTTATGCTATGCTACTACCTAAGCTAACTACAAAAACACTGAGAACGAGAAATGTCTAATTTCACGATCTATAGTCTTCGGTTATATACTAGTATATAAAACATACAAGTTAAAATATATTAATGGTCGTTATAACGTAGTTCAAAATACCTATATAATAAAGTGATATCTGATTTGTAACCAGGCACTAAAGCCATTACCTATAAAATGTGCTTTGAACCAATCGGATTGCTTGGGTCCTCCTAAAGGCGGGTATACACTGTGCGATTTCAGCAAGGTACCTACTCACACTGAACGAGTAAATCGCATGCGATGTAAAGCCAAAGTTCAGGATTTATGTGCTCACACTATACGGTCCGAACGTCGAGCTGCGACTGCTCACACTATACATGTGAAATATCTGCGATAAACCCCTGGATTGTGCCTATAGACGATATCATGTATCCAGAGATATTGTCAAAACAAGCATCAGCTGTCAATATCAAGATGATTTAGCATTTCCAATTTATGTATTAAGTTATTATTAGTATTATTGTATTATCATTATTAGGGGAGGCCTAGGCTAATTTTATTATTAAATTGATCTGCTATTATAATTAATTTGCCACGCAAAAATTTCACAGCAGGTGCTGTGAGGATAATAAAATATTACATAGAAGCTTAGGCTACTCCTCCTCATTGAAAATTGTCTAAAACATTTAGGTCGATTACAATGAATTATAGGCATATATTTAACTATTAACAGTCTATGTCCGAACACTGCAATAATTAGTCATCAATGAAAATTAAAAACAGGTTTTTTCAAAAACATTGTTTAACAAATTAATAAAAGAGGCGTTACATCGCAGGTGGCTTGGAAGACGTGGGTAATACATGGTTAATCCATTTTGCAACACGAACTGGAGGTGAGCAGTAATTTGTAGCTATAGTTTGAACTACAGAGCTTAAAGATCTCCCTCTTTTCGTTTTTATTTTATTTTTGTTGCAGATGAAATGGTTAAACTTCTGTTTTCGCTTCTTAAACTTCTTAAGTCTTCACAAGTGAGACTGGATCCAAACTGGAGCTGCAGTAATCTCTAGTAAACTTGCTGAGCATCCTGAGATAGAAACAGGGAAGCAACAGGAGAAAGATTAGCAAAGCTGCAGTTCATATTATTTCAGACAAAAGAATCATGTGCACTTTTTACCATTTCATCACATATTAACTGTAGAACAATATTATGAGATGTGTTAATTGAATGTTTGGCTAAAGAGATTTAATCTAGATTTGAACTGGGAGAGTGTGTCTGAGCCCCCAACATTATCAGGAAGGTTATTATGAAGGTAAACGAGTAGCAAAACTCGAGAGCATAAAGATGTGAATTTGAGAACTTGTACAATAAATATTCGTACTTGTACGCTAAAATTAACACTCACAGCTCCAATGTGAAAACCTGTAAAATACAAATCTTAAATTGAATTTAGAGATTTGCACTCGCAGATGATGTCACAAAACACTTGTCCTCGGGGACTAACATAACTTAACGCGGCTTAATGCATAGGCAGTGATATTAAAAGAAATAAATGATAACTCCAAAAACAACATACTAATTAAAAATAGCCTACTATGTACAGTTAAGCATTTTCCTCCCATAGAAAACTGTTAGAAAACTCTTAACTAGCTTAACGCATTAAAGGGATAGTTCACCCAAAAATGAAAATTCTGTCAGTATTTACTCACCCTCATGTTGTTCCAACTTCGTAAGACCTTCGTTCATCATTAAGATATTTTTAATGAAATCTGAGAGCTGGATCACTCCTCCATAGGCTTCTAAGGGATTGAAACTTGCCAGCCCCGAAAAGTTATTAAAGATATCGTTAAAATAGTCCAAGTGACTACAGTGGCTCAATCTTAAGTTTATCAAGCGACGAGAATACTTTTTGTTTTCAAAAACAAACAAAAATAATGACTTTATTTCAACTATTCATTTCCTTCTCTGTGGGCCTTACTAGTGTAACAGCGTAAGCTTCTGTTGTTGTACGTCACACGCATCCCCCACATGACCAGCGTCGGCCAATAGTGAGCCTACGTGTGACGTAGCTATCACACTACGTTAACTGACTAGAGGCCCACAGAGAAAGAAATGAATAGTTGAAATAAAGTCAAAAAGTATTCTCGTCGCTTGATAAACTTAAGATTGAGCCACTGTAGTCACTTGGACTATTTTAACGATATCTTTAATAACTTTTCGGGGCTGGCCAGTTTCAATCCCTGAAGAAGCCTATGGAGGAGTGATCCAGCTCTCAGATTTCATCAAAAATATCTTAATTCATGTTCCAAAGATGAACGAAGGTTGGAACAACATGAGGGAGAGTAAATACTGACAGAATTTTCATTTTTGGGTGAACTATCCCTTTAAGACAGTGGTATTAAAAGACCAAACTGCCAAAAAAAAAAAGCAAATTTGTTTGCAGGGTGTCACTTAATTAAGGTTGCAAGAGATACCTTTTTGGGATAGTTCTCCCTCTGTGTTTATGACAAACTATGAGTACAAATTAAGTTTTTGCAAATCACCAAACCTGCTGCCTGTGTTTTAGTAATAATGTATAACGTTTTTTTTTTTTATTCAGAATCAGAATCAGAAGGAGCTTTATTGCCAAGTGTGCTTGCACACACAAGGAATTTGTTTTGGTACTGAGGCTTCAGTGGACATATACAAATACAAATACAACAAGAAACATAATACTACAAATTATAAGAATAAAAAATAAAAATATAAATATATGAGAATAAAAGTATCACAGTTGGGTTTAGTCAGAATAGACATTTTCAGATTTACAGATTATGAACATATTTACAGTGTTTTGAATATTATAAATAAATAAATCTACATATAAGTATCACCTGAGTTGTAGGATATTGCACTAAACAGTGGGAGTATTGCACTTAAAGGCATATGCCTTGGGAGGTGTGTTAACTGTTCAGGAGGGAAACGGCCTGTGGGAAGAAACTGTTCCTGTGCCGAGATGTTCTTGTGGCCAGTGATCTGAGTCGCCGTCTTGACGGTGACAGTTCAAACAGGAGGTGTCCAGGGTGAGTGGAGTCTGTGATGATTTTACCTGCTCTCTTCCTCACTCTGGAAGAGTACAGGTCCTGGAGGTTTGGCAGGGGGGCACCAATGATCCTCTACGCAGTCCGGACTCTCCGTTGTAGTCTCCTGATGTCTGATTTGGTAGCTGAACCAAACCAGACAGTGATGGATGTGCATAAGATAGACTCAATGACGGCTGAGTAGAACTGAATCAGCAGCTCCTGTGGCAAGTTGAACTTCCTCAGCTGGCGAAGGAAGTACAGTCTCTGCTGGGCTTTTTTCACAATGGAGTCAATGTGATTGTCCCACTTCAGGTCCTGAGAGATGGTAGTGCCCAGGAACTTGAATGACTCCACTGCTTCCACAGTGCTGTTCATGATGGTGAGTGGGGGGAGTGCTGGGCTGTTCCTCCTGAAGTCCACGATCATCTCCACTGTTTTGAGCGTGTTCAGCTCAAGGTTGTTATAACTGCACCAGACAGCCAGCTGTTCAACCTCCAGTCTGTAAGCAGACTCGTCACCGTTTCGGATGAGACCGATGACAGTGGTGTCGTCGGCAAATTTCAGGAGCTTGACTGAGGGGTCTTTAGAAGTGCAGTCATTAGTGTACAGGGAGAAGAGCAGTGGGGAGAGAACGCACCGTTGGGGGGCGCCAGTGCTGGTGGTGAGAGTGCTGGATGTGAGTTTCTCCAGTCTCACTCGCTGCTGCCGGTCGGTCAGGAAGCTGGTGATCCGCTGACAGATCGAGGATGGTATGGAGAGCTGGGTCAGTTTGGCTGTGAGAAGACCAGGCATGATGGTATTGAAGGCCGTACTGAAGTCCACAAAGGGGGGGGGGAGTGGGAGTGCAGGAGGTGATGGTGAATGTGTGAAGTGCAGATCAGACCGGGTGTGTGGTGTGAATGAGGGCTTTTCAAACCTGCAGTAAAATGAATTTAAATCGTCAGCCAGGTGTTGATTGTCCACAGATCGGGGGGATGGTGACTTGTAGTTGGTGATGTTCCTCAGGCCAGTTCAGACTGATGATGGGTCGTTGGATGAAAACTGTTTTTTCAGTCTCTCAGAGTAGTTCCTTTTAGCAACTCTGATCTCCTTTGTCAATCTGTTTCTGGCCTGGTTATACAAGATTTCATCCCCACTTCTGTAAGCATCCTCTTTGGCATGACGAAGGTGTTTGAGTTTCCCAGTAAACCATGGATTATCATTAGTGAATGATAAGAATGTCCTGGTAGGAATGCATATAAACTTATATATGATGTTACAGTATCTGTGAGCTCATACAGATCAGTGGTAGCAGCTTCAAAAACAGTCCAATCAGTGCAATCGAAGCAGGCCTGTAGATTCTGCTCTGCTTCATTAGTCCATCTTTTTACAGTCCTTATCACAGTTTTAGCTGATTTCAGTTTCTGCCTGTAGGTCGGAATAAGATGAACCAAACAGTGATCAGAGAGCCCCAAAGCTGCCCGTGGGACGGAGTGATACGCATTCTTTATTGTGGTGTAACAGTTGTCCAGTATATTACTGTCTCTTGTGGGACATGCAACGTGCTGTCTGTATTTTGGTAGTTCACGGGAAAGATTTGCTTTGTTAAAATCCCCAAGAATTATTAGAAGAGAGTCTGGGTGCCTTTGTTCCGTTGCAATTAATGAAATGGGTCTCTAAGTTAGGAGAGCATATCTTGTTCAGTGTTGTTATATCTGAACACCAATTTTCGTTAATGTAGAAACACAATCCACCACCTCTCGTTTTCCCCGTTAGATCCGCGATGCGATCCGCTCGGAACAGCTGGAAGCCCGGCAGATGTATTGCGTTGTCCGGTATGGCTTCACTCAGCCAGGTTTCAGTGAAGCACAGAGCAGCAGAGTTAGAAAAATCCTTGTTAATGCGGGTGAGGAGAAGTAGTTCGTCCATTTTGTTAGGAAGGGATCGGAGGTTCGCAAGATGAATACTGGGGAGTGCAGTGCGCAGGCCGCGTTCACGGAGTTTAACCAGCGCGCCGGCTCGCTTTCCTCGTTTGCGTCTGACCGCGCGTTTGAACAACACCGCTGCCCCTCCGACAATAATGTCCAGCAAAACGTCTGAATAATCAAAAACTGTATAGAAGTTTTCTGGTGTGTGTTTCCTAATGTCCAGTAGTTCGTCTTTGGTGAAACTGATAGGAAAATAATGACTAAACACAGGACAAACGAACAAAAACAACACAATAGCTGGAGAGCTACACACCGAGGCAGCCATCTCCGGCGCCATCTTGGATAGTCTTGGATAGTTTTATAACTATTAGTTATTAAGCTCAAAAAGCATTTAGTTTGTTTTCTATGAGAGGAAAACCTTAAATGTATAATTAAACGCATTGCGTTCATATTCTGTGCTCATTTGGTTTTCTGTATGCTTTATTAGTATGGTGTTTACTGAGTTTGATCTTTTAATACTACTGTCTTAATGCATTAAGCCACGTTAAGCGTTGGTTTTCTATGGGAGGAAAACGCTTAACATGTAATTAAACGCATTGCGTTCTTATTCTGGGCTAATCTTCTTTTCTATACATAGTAGGCTTTATTAGTATGGTGTTTGCTGAATTTGATAATACAGTTTTTTTCCTTTAATATCACTATCTAATGCATTTAGCCATGTTACCGTTTCAGAACATCCCAGAGGACGTGGGTTTCATGACATCATTGTGTACAAAAGAAGTCCCATTTCATTGGCTAGACGCCAACCAATAAAACAACTCCTTTGCGACTCCTAAGGGGAACTATGTTCTACAAGTTTGTGTCTGTCATTGTATTTCTGTGAATGGCATTTTACACATTTGTGACTGCTTGTCTGCAACTTCAAATTCAGAATACAGGTTTGTGACTATTGTCTGCGACTGCACATTTCAACATTCAACTTCAGATTTGTATTTTACAGGTTTTCACATTGGAGCTGTGAGTGTAAATTTAAGCATACAAGTATTTATTGTACAAGTTCTCTATTCACATCTACATGCTCTCTAGTTTTGCTCCTCTTTTACCTTCATAGTTATTCCAGAATTTAGGGGTAAAATGCGAGAAATCTCCTTTAAAATAAATTATACAAATTAAAAATGTAAATTTGAGAAATTGAAAAATAAGAAAATGACAGATGCATGGTGATATAGGTGAAAAATATTGTGACAAAATGGATATGAAGTTATTTAATGAGCTTCCTCGGTTCACCTGTGTTTCCTACAACTCTAGCAGCAGCTTTCTTCCGAAATGTTGAGCTTGTGGAGCTTCCCCTCTGTTTTAGAGGGGTTATTTTGTTGCTGCTGAAATCACAGAACATTTTTTATCAATATTTGTTGACCATTGAGCAGCTAGTTTCAGACAATTTTCAAGCTCCATGTAAGTGACGTAACCGATTTACAGTACATACGTTTATGTTTACGTTTATGTTAAATAAATTAGCTCACTTCCAAGTAACACCTTTACTAAAACTCTCATCTACACATTAGAGTTGATTAAAAGCCCAAACTTTTACTTCTTTTACTTCTACGCCCGAGTTAACGTTAACGTTAGCTTAACGTTACCCCTTCTGAAAACGGTTGAGATGCAAACAGACTTTTTCCGTAGACACTGACTAAACCATGTCTATAAAGTAAATATTCAACAAAAGCGTGTCAATTACAAGTAAGAGAAGTGTCAAGAACAGTTGTGTGTATTATTTGTGTGCTCTTAGCCTAATCTTACCTGAAAGCAGCAGAGGTGTCAAGTAACGAAGTACAAATACTTCGTTATCTTACTTAAGTAGAAATTTTGGGTATTTAATTATTTTAATTATTTTTCAGTTTTTACTTCTACTCCTTACATTTTCACGCAATTATCTGTACTTTCTACTCCGTACATTTTAAAATAGCCTCGTTACTCCAATTTCATTTCGGCTTGTTTTCATTCCTGCTTGTCATCATTCAAAAAATGGCCAATTACACAAATGTTTAATAGATCTGAGTCCCGCCTCCTGAACATCGCTAAACTGATTGGCTTTGTGTTTTCTTTCTAACTTCTGAGAGACTGTTACATTTGGTTGTGCGATGCGGCAAAACTCATCCGAAGGAATTAAGAAACCTAGATGCGGTAAGTGAGGGAGAAATCAACAGTTCTCTTACGACAGTATCTCTCGTACTGCGTAATATCTTACGCAATGGGGAAAACCTCTTTTCCACAAGATATTGAAGCCAAAAATTATCCTTAATTTTGAATTAATGTAAAACGCTGTGCAGCAGCATGCAGACATAGGCAAGACGGCTCGCGCGCCTATTGGCTGTCTTTAGGTTATAAGAAAGCTACCCCGCCCCCTGTGGGCGTGCGTCACCGGCGAAATGAGGAAAGAGTGTGTTTTTAGTCCCGTCGAGGCCGGGCCAATCTCCATTTCTCAAACATTTCTCAGCTCCTCTTAGTTTGAGCGGCTGAAAATGTCAATATTGCAGCAATGAGCCTGTTGTATAACACGCACGCCTGCAAACAAACGCCGACACACAAAAAACTGTGATGACGCTCTCTTATCTGCTCGACGCCCCCCGTGGGCGTGCGTCACCGGCGAAATCAGGAAAGAGTGTGTTTTAGTCCCGCCGAGGCCGGACCAATCTCCATTTCTCAAACATTTCTCAGCTCCTCTTAGTTTGAGCGGCTGAAAATGTCAATATTGCAGCAATGAGCCTGTTGTATAACACGCACGCCTGCAAACAAACGCCGACACACACACAAAACTGTGATGACGCTCTCTTATCTGCTCGAGCTAATTTAAGCTTTTGTTGTTTCCCCCTGTGGCTCAGTGGCGAAACCCAAAGCCTTCGCACGGGAGACCCGTGTTCGATCCCAGCTCTCGCAGCAGATAAAATGTAGTCTCACCGCGGCCAGATGAGTTATACCGAAACTTTTCGCTCGTTCAGTTCCAAGAAAATGCGACTGTTCCAGTGTATTTCGCAGTAAACAAGCCGGTACCATGGCCCGCTTGCCTGCACACAAATGCCGTTTCCACGGCGACCCAGAAAAATCATTTAAGCAGTGTATTTTCTGGTATTCCGGCCACAGCCGAGGGTGTTAGGAGTGTAATAAAAATGCCCACAGCCCAGTGTTCATTTCTACACACAAACACAGCCTGCCACTGTGCAGGGCTCGCACAAATGAGATCGACTCATGTCAATTGTGCATTAAATGTAGTGAATGTGCCCACAACCCAGTGCCCACAAACACTACACACTGCATGTGCCACGTTTCTGTAAAACGAAACCAACACACATACAGTCAGCTAAGGCCCACAGTGTTTAAGTCTCGCCGCGGCCAGACTCCACCGAAAGTTTTTGCTCGTTCAGTTCCAAACAATGTGACTGTTCCAGTGTATTTTGCAGTAAACAAGCCGGTACCACAGCCCGCTTGCCTGCACACAAACGCCATTTTTACGGCGACCCAGATAAATCCCAAAAAGAGTGTATTTTCTGGTATTCCGGCCACGGCCGATGGTGTTATGTGTGTTGTAAGAATGCCCACGTCTCAGTGCCCATTCCCACACACAGACACAGCCCGCCACAGTTCAGGGCTAGCACAAATAAAATCGACTCATGTCGATTGTGCAAAAAATTTAGTGAATGTGCCCACGACACAGTGCCCACAAACACTACTTGATGCGTGTCCCACGGTTTCTGTACAAACAAAACCAACACACATTCAGTCAGCGCAAGCCGACGGTGTTCTCAGTGCAGTGAGTGTGCCCGCTGTCCCGTGCCCACATTCCCTCACAGACACGCTCAACCCCGCGGGGTTTTGTCCCGCTCGCTCTCTCTCCACAATCTGTCATAGAGAAATTGAGCGCAACCAGGCTGCCCGCCGTGATCGGCGCGCCCCCCGCCTTGCACACTGTAAACACAGTGTTTATGTCTCAGCACACCGAAGCTCTGCGGCCGCCGCTATGCCGTGGCCAGAGCCCGGTTTTTATTCTGCCTCTAGCTATTCACGCAGATGCGTGGGCAAAGCTTCCCGGGGTATCAGAATGGGTGTTGAACACTATAAAAAGAGGCTATTCGCTACAGTTCGCTCGACGTCCCCGCCGTTACACGGCGCGAGTCGAAAATACGGTAAACAACGAAGTATCTCATCTACTTCGAGCCGAAATAGCGAAACTACTGAGCAAAGGGGCCATAGAAACTTTATCTCAGGCTCAGAGCGAAGGGGGGCTATACAGCAGATATTTTCTGGTACCGAAAAAAGACGGGGGTCTCAGACCCATTCTAGATCTACGGCAGCTGAACAGAGCGCTTGTGAAGTGCCAGTTCAGAATGCTGACAACCAGGAAAATCCTCGTGCAAGTTCGCCAGGGAGACAAGTTCTGCAAGTTCGCCAGTTTATGTCAATAGATCTGAAAGACGCCTATTTCCAAATACAAATAGCGTCACGTCACAGGCAATTCTTGAGATTCGCCTTCGAGGGCCAGGCATATCAATACACAGTCCTGCCGTTCGGCCTGTCCCTAGCACCCCGTACATTTCCGAAGTGCATGGACGCGGCTCTCGCACCCCTGAGACTTCAGGGCATGCGAGTCTTGAACTACTTGGACGATTGGCTGATTCTAGCTCGATCACACTCAGAGCACATAGAACACAGAACCACATTACTCGAGCATCTCGAGAATCTGGGTCTCACGGTCAATTGGGCGAAGAGTTCCCTGTTTCCCAGCCAGAAAATTTATTTTCTGGGAACAGTGCTGGACTCGCTGTCTATGACAGCACGTCCGTCGCCGGAGCGCGGACTGGACATTCAGCGCGCCGTGAAATCCTTCCGCCGTGGCTCTAGTCCCGCTCAAAAGGTTTCAGAAAATGCTGGGCCTCATGGCCTCAGCATCTTCGGTATTTCAGCTGGGCCTGCTTCGCATGCGCCCACTGCAGTTATGGCTGAAAGCGTGAGTTCCACCCCGGGCATAGACCTCTGGTCTGTTTCGCCTCAAGGTCGACATGGAATGCGTTTCGGCTCTGGAACCTTAGAAAATAGCCGACTGGTCAGTGGTGGCATACATAAATTGGCGTCAGGCGTCAGGTCCCGAAACCTTTACAGGCTGACGAAACGCCTCCTGGTCTGGGGAGGCGTTCTCTGATCAAGAATACGGGGCAAATCGCGTCAAATATTGATTTGGGGACAGCCGTTTTTACAATATACTGTAAGACAATCGCGGGCTCAGCACAACCTGCTTTCACTGAAAGCAGCGCATGTGCCTGGTCGCCTGAATCTGGGACCAGACAGTCTGTCCAGAAACAATGTCCCAGCAGGGGAATGGTCGCTGCACCCGCAGATGATCCAACTGCTGTGGGAGACATTCGGCAGTGCGCAAGTGGACCTGTTCGCGTCCCAAGAGAACGCTCACTGTCCGAGCTTTTTCTCCAAGAGCAGGGATGCGCTGGCCCACGTATGGCCCCGGTGCCCCCTCTATGCTTTCCCCCCGCCTCGCTCCTGCCTCAAGTAAGTGCTGGAACGAATCGGGGAAAACGGATGCCCAGTGCTGCTCGTGGCTCCGCTCTGGACGAACCAGATTTGGTTCCCAGTCCTAATGCGGCTGACCAGCACTCCCCCGTGGCCTATACCGGTGAGGAGAGACCTCCTCTCTCAGGCAAAGGGCTCGATTTGGCATCCTCGCCCGGAATTATGGTCCCTACATGCATGGGCCATTAACGGGTACCCGCTAACCTCCCGGAGGGAGTGTTAAACACGATCACGCAGGCTAGAGCCCCGTCTACTAGACGGCTCTATTCCTCGAAATGGTCAGTGTTCTCTGCCTGGTGTCAAGCTCAGGGCTTTTCACCCGTAGACTGCGGGGTCACGGAAGTGCTCTCCTTCCTTCAGGAGCTGTTGGATAAGGGCAGAACCCCATCCACGGTCAAAGTATACGTGGCGGCCTGGCCAGTCACTGGGGAAAAACGACCTGGTCGTGCGATTCCTCAGGGGAGCTCGGAGGCTGAATCCTCCCAGACCCCCCCTCAGTCCCTGTGTGGGACCTTTCTACGGTTTTGGAAGCCATGAAAGGTGCCCCATTCGAGCCAATCCATTTGTCAGACATGAAAAATCTGTCTTTCAAAACGGTGTTTCTTATGGCTCTCGCTTCAGTGAAGCGCATAGGGGACTTACAAGCGCTCTCAGTAACCGCGTCATGTATGGAGTTTGGGCCTAATGACTCAAAAGTCATACTCAAACCAAGGCCCAGGTTATTTCCCTGTGCGCCCTCCCGGTTCATGATGAGGAGGAGAATGCGAGTCTCCTTTGCCCTGTCAGGGCACTGAGAGCTTATGTATCCCGCTCGTATGTCTTCAGACAGACCGAGCAGCTCTTTGTTTTGTTCGGCGGACGCTCCAAGGGACTGGCCGCATCAAAACAGAGCCTATCCAGATGCCATAGCGCTGGCTTACACTTCTAAGGGCCTGCAGTGTCCTTTGGGTGTCAGAGCGCACGAGAGGCGTGGCCTCGTCGTGGGCGTGGTCTAGCGGGATTTCCTTGCAAGATATCTGTATGGCGGCAGGCTGGGCCTCGCCGTCTACACTTATAAGGTTTTATAACCTAGAGGTTCCCGCCTTACAGGCCAAGCTGCTGTCGGTCTAGAATTCAGTACTATCTGCCCCGCTACACTGGCGCAGAATGCTGAGTTTTGCTTGTGCATCGCTCACTGATCGATAGAACAGCTCCATGGGTGTTGAATAACCCGTACTTATACCCAGTTCAGGCTGAACACGTTCACCCTGTCTGCGTGAAACACTGTTAACATAACTAGCTCCTGTGGGATGCTATTTCATGGGGAATGATGCTTGTAGCCTCTCTTCTCCGACTCTCTGTGAGTCTACGGTGATTATGCACTATATGAGCCCCGGGCTACTGCCCTTGGGACTTTGGTGTCGGATCCCAGTACGCACGGCGTGTTGCATTGTGTTCCCCAAAGCGTAAGATATTACGCAGTACGAGAGATACTCTCGTAAGAGAACGTACTCGGTTACTAACGTAACCTCGGTTCTCTCTAGAGAGGGAACGAGTACTGCGTATCTTGCCGTGCATACATCAGCGCTGGTTCGCTTCAGTGATGAAAACCAGTTTGTATCAGCCTGTCGAGCGTATTTATAGGCCAAGGACACGCCTATTCTGGTGGGACGTGACGAAATGGGCGCGAAGCGCCCCCATTGGGTATCACGTCACGCAGGACCTCTCTCGATAGGCTGCTGCTGTTGCCGCAGGGCAGCCAATAGGCGCGCGAGCCGTCTTGCCTATGTCTGCATGCTGCCGCACAGCGTTTTACATTAATTTAAAATTAAGGATAATTTTTGGCTTCAATATCTCGTGGAAAAGAGGTTCCCTTTCGAGGGAACTCGGACTGCGTCGAATGACACTTTGGGGGGAACGCCCCTCAGCGTAGCGTCTCTGAAGTATGAATGAAACTGAGCCAATCTCTGATTGGTGCTGCGTAATGACGTAATGAGTGACGGCATACAAGCGGAAGCTATAAAGGACGCCGGCACACATGAGATGTCAGCTTTTTGTTCTTCAGCAAAGCGCTCTCTGTTTGACTTGTCTGTCTTATTTGGTGTTGTTTGTCACAAAGCATTACATCTATATATATATATATATATATATGGCGAGCCCAAGTTTCACTCGGTGTGTGCATCCCTGCCCTCGTTATATCACGGGTGGGGACACACATCGTTTGTGTACACATTGTTTGGGAGTGCAGCACGCGCTGGCAGCTCTCGAGGGGGCTGCTTGCGAGGATTGTGAAAAAACTTCCAATCCGTGTGCTGCACTCCCGCCTGGCCATTTAAAAAAGGAGGATGGTCAGGCTCGCGAGCCCCGTGGTGCGGGACCCGCGTCTGCTGAGGCGGCGCGGCAACGCTCTTCATGGGGCTCGCAAATGGGTCTGTTGCAATATAGAATCTATAGTGGCTCGGATCTCGCGTTTGCCGAGGCAGCACGTTGATTACAGGTCTACTCTGCAATAAGATTCTGTGACTTGGATCTCGCGTTTGTCGAGGCAGCGCGTAGATCAAAGGTCCACATTGCAATACAGAATCTAGTTGCTCGGATCTCGCGTTGCCGAGGCAACGCGTAGATTACGGGTCTACTTTGCAATAAAGATTCTGTGTGTGTGCGGGGCATGAACAGTCAGCTCCTGAGGGTGCTGGCTGTGTTCATTGAGAAATATCTCAACGCGTATATCCGTGCGCTGTCGGATGTTTCAGCCTCGCACCTGTTGACTTTCTTCTTGGGTTGGAAGCCAAATATATTGTGAATATAACCTAAAAAAAAAAAAAAAACAGTATTGTCTGGTAATTATGGCTGCATTTAATTTTAAGAAATTAAAATGATGAAATATTTCTGACTTTTGAATATCGGAAGTTAGATATTTTAATTCAGCCTACCATTCAGACCTTGTTTCACTTATACAGTGTTTATGGCTACATTTATTTCTGAGGATTTAAAATGATGAGCAGCGAACGCAGGCTTGCGGCCATGCAGTGTTCCTTCTGCACATCAAAAATCGTTTTTCGATTCTTCCCTGCCGGTCCTCCGCTTCAGGGTATCGAAAACGAGACAAAAATAACAGGGCTATCCCCCCCGTGGAGGGACGAGCGAGAATTGCTCCTCCGCGGAGCCCTCAGAAAATCGATGTTTGTATCCAGCGTCAAGTGTGCTTCGGGACACATCGGTTTTCAGCGAATGCGCGCTGCAGTGTCCGCCCCAAAGGCTTGCGGCCAGGCAGTGCTCATGTTCGCCCATCGGAAACAGTTTTCGATTATTCCCTGCCGGTCCTCCGCTTCAGGGTGTCGAGAACGAAACCGAAAGAGCCTCCCCTCAGGGGAGACCTCAGGAAGTCGATGTCTGTATCCCGCCGTTAAGTGCGCTTTGGGACACATTGGTTGCCAGCGAACGCACGCTGCTCTGTCTGCCCCACAGGCTTGCAGCCAGGCAGCAATTGCGTCCGCCCATCGAGAGTCGTTTTCGGTCGAACCCTGCCGGAGATCCGCTTCAGGGGGTCGAGAACGAATCCCGATTGGTACCCGAAACCAGGCTCGAGAGCCTGGTTCCTTTGGTAAAATATTTCGATGCATGGAAAAATCTCACGAATATTTTGCCTTGGGCCCTGCCCATTCAAAAGGGGTACGGGCTGCAGTTCGGTTTACGCCCACCAAGGTTCAACGGGGTGGTCTGGACTGCAGTCGACCTAGTGCAGGGTCGGGTATTGGAGGAGGAAGTAAACTCCCTGCTGGTAAAGGAGGCTATAGAACGTATTCCTCCACCGGACAGGGAGTCCGGGTTTTACAGCCACTACTTTTTAGTTCCCAAAAAGGATGGGGGGTTGCGTCCAATAATAGATCTCAGACACTTGAATCGTTCTCTGAGGAGATTCAGGTTCAAGATGCTCACTATTCCCATCATCGTGAGTCAAATTCAATCCGTGGATTGGTTTGTCACGATAGATCTAAAGGACGCATACTTCCACATATCCATCCTTCCATCTCACAGGAAGTTCCTGAGGTTCGCTTTCGGGGGCGAAGCGTACCAATATCGGGTTCTTCCGTTCGGCCTAGCTCTCTCCCCACGCACATTTACCAAATGGATGGATGCAGCTCTAGCACCGCTGAGGCTCCGGGGTCGCCCACATTCAAAGCCTGGGGTTGAGACTCAACACGAAAAAGAGCGTGTTGACACCAGCCCAGAGAACCACGTTCCTGGGAGTGGTGTGGGACTCGGTCACGATGCGGGCACGATTGTCTCCTGCACGAATCGAGTCCATTCTGACCACAGTGTCCAGGATAAAGCTAGGCCAAGCCATTACTGTGAAACATTTTCAAAGAGTGTTGGGGCTCATGGCAGCAGCGTCCAACATTATTCCATTTGGCCTGCTACACATGAGGGCCCTCCAGTGGTGGTTTAAAACCAAGGGGTTCTCCCCGAGGGGGATTCGTTCCGCATGATCAGGGTTACGCGCAGATGCCTTCGTTCCCTATCTATGTGGAAAAAAGCGTGGTTTCTGTCCCAAGGTCCAGTGTTGGGAGCGTCATGTCGCCGGAAAACCGTTTCGACAGACGCCTCCCTCACGGGCTGGGGCGCGGTCATGGACGGCCGCTTTACGACAGGCCTATGGCAGGACCATCATACCTCCTGGCACATAAACTGCCTGGAGATGTTGGCGGTGCTCCGAGCTCTGAGGAGCTTCCTGCCGGACCTCAATGGTCATCATGTCCTTGTGAGGTCAGACAATATGTCGGTTGTGGCCTATATAAACCATCAGGGGGGTCTGAGGTCTCGCCCTCTATGCAGACTGGCGCATCAGATCCTCCTGTGGTCCCAGGGGAAGCTGTTATCTCTAAGAGCAACATACATCCCAGGGAGTCAAAATCAGGGAGCAGACATCCTGTCGAGACGGGGGCTGAGGCCCGGGGAATTGAGGCTCCACCCCGAGGTGGTGGAGTCAATATCTCAGAGGTTCGGCCCAGTGGAAGTGGACCTATTCGCGTCTCTATAGACGACCCACTGTCCACTGTGGTTTTCCCTCACTCATCCAGCCCCGCTGGGGTTGGATGCCATGGTGCAGACGTGGCCGAGGCTGCGTCTGTATGCTTTTCCCCCGATCGCTCTGCTCCCGGGAGTTCTAAAGAGGGTCCGTCGCGACGGGATCAGTCTACTGCTGGTAGCCCCGTTGTGGCCGGTCCGAGTATGGTTCTCACACTTTGTATCGCTCCTAGACGGCCCTCTGTGGGAGATTCCCCTCAGGAGGGACCTGCTGACACAGGCAGAGGGCTCAATATTTCACCCTCGGCCCGAGCTATGGAAGCTGTGGGTCTGGCCCCTGAGGGGGCACAGTACCTAGAGGCCGGCCTATCAGCTGGAGTAGTGGAGACCATACTCAGCTCTAGAGCTCCCTCCACGAGGAAATTGTACGGCTTAAAGTGGAATGTCTTCACCAACTGGTGTAGAGGGCGTGAGGTGGATCCAGTTAACTGCCCAGTGGCTTCAGTTCTGGAGTTCCTCCAAGATCGCTTTTCAGCTGGTCTTACCCCGTCCACACTCAAGGTGTATGTGGCTGCCATTGCGGCTTTCCACGCTCCTCTGGGTGATGGGCCTCTGGGGAGACAGCAGTTGGTCGTACGTTTCCTCCGTGGGGCTTGGAGGATGAGACCTGCGGCTCGTACCAGGGTTCCCCCATGGGACCTGGCAGTGGTTCTCGAAGGGCTGGCCGAGGCCCCCTTCGAACCACTGGAGTCGGCTGAGGCCAAGAACCTTTCCCTGAAGGTGGTTTTTCTGTTGGCCATTACCTCTCTGAGGAGGGTAGGAGATCTCCAGGCGCTCTCCATATCTAATGGGTGCCTGGAGTTTGCTCCAGGCGACATTAAAGCCATCCTACATCCTAGGCCGGGCTATTTGCCTAAGGTGCCATCTAATGCGGCACGGCCTACGGTTCTGCAGGCATTTCATCCTCCACCTCACGTGACGGCGGATGAGGAGATACTTCATCTGCTCTGCCCTGTCAGAGCTCAAAAAAAAAAAAAAAATTACATTCAGAGGTCCTCTTCATGGCGGAAGTCAGACCAGTTGCTAGTGTGTTTTGGGTCGCCCAAGAAGGGTCTTCCCGCCTCCAAACAGACCATCAGCAACTGGATTGTCCATGCTATTTCCTTGGCCTACCAGGTGCGCAATCTGCCTTCACCTTTGGCCGTGAGGGCTCATTCAACCAGAGGCATGGCGTCCTCTAGAGCCCTCCTCTCGGGGGCCCCAATCCAAGAGGTCTGCGATGCAGCAGGATGGGCCACCCCCCACACCTTTATTAGGTTTTACAGTCTGGACATCCCGTCTACGCCTGGCACTCTCGTGCTCTCGTCCTAAGTGTGCCTGTGAGCAGCTTCACACTAGGACAGGCAGGGCGCGTTGTGGCATAGTGGGTACTCGTTCCCCCAAAGTGTCATTCGACGCAGTCCGAGTTCCCTCGAAAGGGAACGTCCTCGGGTTACGACTGTAACCCTTGTTCCCTGAGAAAGGGAACGAGGACTGCGTCCCTTCGCCACGCCTTCCCCTGCCTGGGAGCGCTTGCTTCATCACAGAAGCTGACATCTCATGTGTGCCGGCGTCCTTTATAGCTTCCGCTTGTATGCCGTCACTCATTACGTCATTACGCAGCACCAATCAGAGATTGGCTCAGTTTCATTCATACTTCAGAGACGCTACGCTGAGGGGCGTTCCCCCCAAAGTGTCATTCGACGCAGTCCTCGTTCCCTTTCTCAGGGAACAAGGGTTACAGTCGTAACCCGAGGACGTTTTCCCCATAGCGTAAGATATTACGCAGTACGAGAGATACTCTCGTAAGAGAACCGAGGTTACGTTAGTAACCGAGTACGTTCTCTGCTCAAGAATACGGGGCAAATCGCGTCAAATATTGATTTGGGGACAGCCGTTTTTACAATATACTGTAAGACAATCGCGGGATAAGTGGCAAACATAATCGAGAGTGTGTGTGTGTGTGTGAGAGAGAGAGAGAGAGAGAGAGAGAGAGTGAGAGAGAGAGAGAGAGAGAGAGAGAGAGAGAGAGAGAGAGAGAGAGTGTGAGTGTGAGTGTGAGTGTGAGTGTGTGTGTGTGTGTGTGAGCGTATTCATGTTTTTCTATCCCGGTGGGGACTTCAACCTGAATGCACACAGACTCATGGCGACTTGTGTCACAGTGGGGACCTAAATAGAGGTCCCCATGGGTAAACAAGCTTATAAATCGTACAGAATTAGTTTTTTTGGAAATGTAAAAATGCAGAAAGTTTTCTGTGATGGGTAGGTTTAGGGGTAGGGTCAGTATAAGGGGATAGAATATACAGTTTGTACAGTATAAAAACCGTTAAGTCTATGGAGAGTCCCCACAAAGATAGTAAACCAGACCTGTGTGTGTGTGTGTGTGTGTGTGTGAGAGAGAGAGAGAGAGAGAGAGAGAGAGAGAGAGTGTGTGTGTGTGTGTGTGTGTGTGCGTGTGTGTGTGTGAGCGTGTGTGTGAGAGAGAGAGAGAGAGAGAGAGAGAGAGAGAGAGAGAGAGAGAGTGTGTGTGTGTGTGTGTGTGTGTGTGTGTGTATGTGTGTGTGTAACCCTACATTATAGGATCAAAATATCCCCATAAAGATGGCAATATCCGAAATCCTTGTCGGGAATTTTTTTTTTGTTGTTGTTGAAAACGGCTTATAAATCAGACTAAGTGATGTTTTTTGAAAATGCAGAAAGTTATCTGTGATAAGGTTAGTGTAGGGGGGTAGAATACACAGTTTGTACAGTATAAAAATCATTATGTCTATGGAAAGTCCCCATAAAACATGAAAAAATAACATTGCTTGGTCTGTTGAAATGAGAGGCCTGTTTGATCAAGTTGAAACCTTGTCATCCCAGTCTCATCAGCTGGACTGAAAGAAGTTTCAGTGCACTTAGGACGCTGAAAACATGTCTCAGAGCAATGGTCACAAGTGACACTTGACAGTATTGCTGTGTGTCGTGACCAACAGGACAAACTTGACAGTATTGATGCAAAACATATATGCCAACAGTTCATTTCTGTTAAAGGGATAAGTTCACTTATTTAAAAATGAAAATTCTGTCATCATTTACTCACTCTCAAGTTGTTTCAAACCAGATTCTTTCTTCTGCTGAAGACAAAAGAAGATATTTTGAAGAATGTCGATAACCAAACAGTTGATGGTAGCCATTGACTTCCATAGTATTTTTTTTTTTCCTACAATGGAAGTCAATGGCTACAATCAACTCTTTGGTTACCGACATTCTTCAAAATACCTTCTTTTGTCTTCAGCAGAAGAAAGAAACTGGTTTGAAACAACTTGAGAGTGATTAGCCTAAATGATTTTCGTTTTTGGGTGAACTATATCCTTTTAATGAAAGATGCAGACGTGTTTGGCTTCTTCAAAAAGCAAGGAACAAGACAGTATTGCACTATTGCATTGCACTATGAACGGAGTAAAGTTAAGTCTCTGTTAAATTGCCTCCTTGGCTTTATTAGTTACCTGTAACATTACAGAATTAATGAATTAACATATTGTTAAGGTCAATATAAAAACCTTAATACATTATCCTATTAATTTCCTGATTCCTCCGCTTCTGTGGATGTCCCCGGTCCCCACCAATCTCAAAATCAAACCTATGCCCTTAAAGAGAAGTATAAACATATACCATTTCGATGATAACATGCCTCTGAAGTTTGACTTTTTGCACCATTACAATACTTATAGGCAACTAGTCATCATATCTTCTTCTCCATGAAACGCATAATGCTCAGTAGTACACACATATGGTTCTTTAATGTATTTGCATTTTACTAAAATGGAAATTGGACTGAAATTCATTTTCTATGGGCATATATGCAGCTGAAACAGGTAGTGCATCCCAAATTTTTCAACATTAACATTTTAATATAACGTTATAGTCATGGCCTTTAGAAAAATGTGTTTTTGAGGAGGTGTGGTAATGCACTATAGGATCCTGTGGCGTGGCATAAGCTTTTATCCTTAATGGCATTTTTTCCTTGCATTACTTTTACTTTTATACTTTAAGTAGTTTTGAAACCAGTACTTTTACACTTTTACTTGAGTAAAAAGCCTGAGTTGATACTTCAACTTCTACAGAAGTCTTTTTAAACCCTAGTATCTATACTTCTACTTGAGTAACGAATGTGAATACTTTTGACACCTCT
Source organism: Gila orcuttii (assembly GCA_026230005.1). Taxonomy (NCBI): domain Eukaryota; kingdom Metazoa; phylum Chordata; class Actinopteri; order Cypriniformes; family Leuciscidae; genus Gila; species Gila orcuttii. Next base: position 45,468,524 of record JAPDVR010000002.1, on the reverse strand, counting down.
GGAAAGCAGTGAAAACAACAGCGAGAGGGGGAGTTTTGCTGCTTGTCAGTCGCAGTGGTCCCGCGCCGTTTCCATGGCAACTCTGCGCCACTCCAGTGTTTGAAAGCGACTCGAAAGTTCACGCGCCCGGCCATTGATGATTAAACCACGTCAAAAGCATGCAGCATTTACAAATATAAATATCTAGAATTAGAACATTACTTAAATAAAAATCTCATAAATATTAAATTATTAATTTGAAACTAATTTTGGAGATCTATGACCCTTTAATATGTGCAATGGCCTATGCATTTTTAGTCATTAGTTATTTTTTGCTAAAGCCTAGCCTACTTCTGGTAAGTGTTAATGCTTTTCCCCGGGCTTAAGTAAAAATATGTCTGTGAAAAATAGTAGGCCTAGTATGATTTAATTAAATGCATTTATGGTGAGACTACTACATTTTCATGTCAATCTGTGTTCATTTTGACCACGAACCGTCACTTTAATTCAGCGCGTGCAGCACAGCTGAGCATGTCTGAGACTGAGAGTTTTAAATTGTGCAGCCTACAGCTCTACTACGTCTAAAAAGACCAGCCATTTTTCATATTTATATCACATCCTTTATCAAAATGGTTAATTATAAAAGACATGTTGTTGTTTGAATGCAAAGAGATGGACCCGCGCAAACATCGGCCTCCCGTATAGTGGGCCGACTCAAAGCCGCTGTAACGGAGCTGGGGAATAGAGCACTGACTAACAGGAGTTCTGCCTATGCCTGGCCGATGCCTCTGCGATGTTATAGGGAGGGAGGCAGACGCTTGATGTTTGGCCGACGTCGGCCAGACGTACGTGTGCTATCTGGGATGTGTTACTATCATAGACGGTTACTATATACACGCTGCCTAGTAGGCCTATCGGTTGTTGGTATCGGAGCATTTTTACGAGTACATGAGCTCAGTATGGGTGCATCCCTTTAATAATTCAAGCACTTTTCAAGTACCTCTTCAAAAATATGGCTGTTTTCAAGGGTTTTCAAGGACTTACATTACAAAAAGTCAAATTCAAGTACTTCAAGCACTTTAAGCACCTTGTACAAACCCTGTTTATCAGTACAGAGGTAAAGGGAAGGAGGGAGAGAAGGGAGAGAATAGTTGACATATTCTCTTCACAAGGGAGAGAATAGTTGACACTTCAGGACTGTGTTGTCGTTGTGTCCAGGCGCAGGTCCATCATCAGATCCGGATATGGCCTGGATCCGGCGGACTGCGATAAACCTCGGGATAAACAGAGAGACAAATATTAGCGTAGACGACATCCTTCTTATGATGTACAAAGTACATCAGGATTTATGGGAAGTGTTCCCGGTTCCGGCTGATCTAAACTATGCAGCCTAACACTGAATTATAGAAGTCTATAATGTGTTATGCTAAGCCAAAGAGATGTGTTTTTAGTCTAGATTTGAACTGACAGAGTGTGTCTGCTTCCCGGACAATGTTAGGAAGATTGTTCCAAAGTTTTGGTGCTAAATGGGAAAAGGATCTACCGCCAGCTGTCGATTTTGATATTCTAGGTATTATCAACTGGCCGGAATTTTGAGATAGCAATAGACGTGAAGGAGTATAATACGTTAAGAGCTCGCTCAAGGACTGGGGAGCTAAACCATTTCGTGCTTTGTAAGTAATCAGCAATATTTTAAAATTTATACAATGTTTAATAGAGAGCCAATGCAGTGTTGACAGAACCGGACCAGCTGTAATTTGTTTATTAAGCGTGCAGGGCAACCACCCATAAGAGCATTACAATAATCTAGCCTTGATGTCATGAACGCATGAACTAATTGTTCTTCATTTGTCATTGAGAGCATATGACGTAATTTAGATATATTTTTTAGATGGAAAAATGCAGTTTTACAGATACTAGACACGTGATTTTCAAATGAAAGATTGCTATCAAAGAGCACACCCAGGTTCCTAACCGACGACGAGGACTTGCCAGAGCAGCCATCAAGTGTTAGACAGTATTCCAGGTTATTACGCGAAGAAGTTTTTTGTCCAATAATTAGAATCTCTGGTTTTTCAGAATTAAGTACTAGGAAATTACTAGTCATCCAATTTTTTATATCAGCTATGCATTCCGTTAATTTGGTGAATTGGTAAGTTTCGTCAGGGCTTGAAGAAATATAGAGCTGAGTATCATCAGCATAACAGTGAAAACTAATGCCATGCTTCCTAATAATATCTCCAAAGGGTAGCATGTACAGAGTGAACAGCAACGGTTCTAGTACTGAGCCTTGTGGTACGCCATACTGAACTTTTGATCGTTAAGACATCTCTTCATTTACTGCTACAAACTGATAACTGCTACAAACTGATAATTATGATTTAAACCATGCTAATGCAATTCCACTAATGCCAACATAATTTTCGAGTCTATTTAAAAGAATGTTGTGGTCAATAGTATCAAATGCAGCACTAAGATCGAGTAACACCAATAGCCACAATCGGATGATAAGAGCAAATAATTTGTGACTCTAATGAGAGCGGTTTCAGTACTATGATACGGTCTAAATCCTGACTGAAAATCCTCGCAGATACCATTTCTTTCTAAAAAGGAACACAGTTGTGAGGATACTGCCTTTTCTAGTATCTTTGACAGAAAAAGTAGATTTAAGATCGGCCTGTAACTGACTAATTCTGTAGGATCAAGTTGCGTTTTTTTAACTAGTGGTTTAATCATAGCCAGCTTAAAAGTTTTCGGTACGTATCCTAGTGACAAAGATGAATTAATGATATTGAGAGGATGATCTATGACCTTTGGAAGCATCTCTTTCAATAGTTTAGTCAGTATAGGGTCTAACATACATGTTTTGTCGATTTAGATGATTTAACGAGTTTAGAAAATTCTTCCTCTCCTATGGCAATGAATGAATCGAATTTTTCATCAGTGAGACTACAATGCACTGTCTGATGCGATACTGTAGTAGACGGTTGCATAGTTATAATTTTTTTCCTGATATTATCAATCTTATAAGTGAAGAAGGTCATAAAGTCATTGCTGTTGTGCTGCTTGCAAACTTCTGGGCTTGAAAGTTTATTTTTCGTCAGTTTAGCAACTGTTTCGAATTAATGCCTAGGGTTTTGTTTATTTTCTTCTAATAAGGTTGAAAAATAAGCAGATCAAGCAGTTTTTAAGGCCTCTCCATATGCAATCGAGCTCTCCTTCCATGAAATGCGAAATATCTATAGTTTTGTTTTCTTCCAGTTTCGCTCCATTTTTCTGGCTGCTCTCTTAAGGGCCTGAGTGTGCTCGTTTACCACGGCGTTGGACTATTTTCTTTGATCTTCTTTAAGCGCAACGGAGCAACTGTGTCTAAAGTGCTGGAAAAGAGAGAGTTAAAAGTTTCTGTCGCAATATCGAGTTCTTCTAAGCTATCTGGGATGCTGAGATGATGAAACTGATCAGGAAGATTATTAATAAAGCAATTTTTAGTGGCAGAAGTGATAGGTCTAACATATTTGTAACACGGAGTCGGCTTTGCAGCCTTGGCTAAATGAAGTTTACACGAGACTAGATAATGATCTGAGATGTCATCGCTTTGCTGCAGAATTTCAAGAGCATCAACATTGATTCCATGTGATAATATTAGATCTAGAGTATGATTACGACAATGAGTAGGTCCTGACACGTGTTGTCTAACTCCAATAGAGTTAAGAATGTCTTTAAATGCCAATCCCAATGCATCTTTTTCATTATCTACATGTATATTAAAATCACCAACAATTAGGACTTTATCTGCAGCCAGTACTAACTCTGATAGAAAGTCAGCAAATTCTTTGATAAAGTCTGTATGGTACCCTGGCGGCCTGTATACAGTAGCCAGCTCAAATCTTAAACGTGATTTATCATTTGCACTATATATTGTTACAATAAGCACCAACACTTCAAAAGAATTATATTTGAAACTAGACTTAATTTTGAAAATATTACTATAAATTACAGCAACACCTCCCCCTTTGCCTTTCAGACGAGGTTCATGTTTATAACAGTAATCTTGCGGGGTGCACTCATTTAAAGGGGTCATATAATGTCATTTTTGTACAAGTTAATATGAATCTTTAGGGTCTAAATTAAAACTTTGTAATATACTTTTATTAAAAATTATCATTAGTATTGTAAGAAAACACTAATTTTACATGGTCAAAAACAGCTCTGTTTTCAGCACGCCGTTTCAATGCATATACCTTTAAATGATAATGAGCTTTGCTCACTCCGCCCCTCTGTTCAACGCACGTGGAATATTGCCTTGACAACAGTTGAGGATATATTTTGCAACAAGAATGTCAGCGGGAGTCTCTGAGGAAACATCTGTTCTACCATACCAATTTGAACCGGAGTCGGTTGGTTAACGTAATGTCACTTTGATCTATTTTTGTAACTTATGTACTGGCAGGGTGACTTAGAGTAGTGAGATACAGATGCTATGTGTTTTTTTGGTAAATGTAGGCTTGTCAGTGATGCGTAACATTATCTCAGTGTTAGGTACAGCTGTCAGTGCTGAAACATTAACCATAACGCGTTGTTCATTATAAACGTGGGATTATGAATTATATTGAGAACGTCGTAACGTTACAGAGAAAAAATGCGCAATATACCCTGAGTGTAAACATTAGCCGCATTCATTGTGAAGCGTGCAAGCGATTTGCAAAGATTAATATTTAAAGGTTAATAAAATGTTACACTCACTTCTTCTGGAGGTGCAGCAGGAACACGAATATTTGGTACCGATTTTTTTTTTCAGGACCAGCTTCTTAGCAAAACCAGATTTACACTGACGCTCGTTTATAAAGCAGTCTGGTGAGAAATGATTAGCGCAAACATAAAAGCATTTACGTAGATCGTTGGGAATGTTCCCTTCAAAAATAAAACTCAGCCACTGCGTCTTCAGCGGTTCGAATTCAGGAACATTAAAATGACTGCTGTGTTTATTATTACACCCAAGAACAGAACACCACAATAGGGTTGCCACCCGTCCCGGTTTTCCCGGGATTTTTCTCTTTTTTGAGCGACTGTCCCGGAAAATTTATTTTCTTTCCCGGGACACGAATTTTCCCGTTTTTTTGTGAAAATGTACTTCTAAAGTAGAATTTCCTGGTTTCAAATGAAACCGTTTCCTTCTGTTACTGTGTTTTCTTAATGCAATCCTACATCCAATCCTGTGTCCGTAAACGGGATAAAACGGGTAAAACAGTGGATTGGCCGATGCCAGGCGTTTACTTTTATTTGATTGGAAGCAGAAATACAAAGCGCCAGTGGCGTGCACAGACCTCCTCAGGTGCAGGGGCGGAGGGACCAAAAAGGGCACTAAATTAAAAAAAATATTACTTCTTGATTTTTTTTGTTTTTATTCTTTCTTTCCTTGGCATTCTAAGAAAATATGTTGATACATAATACATCAAATGAAAATAGGGAAATTATGATAATATTACTAAATATTATTTACTTCACCAAAAAAAACAGTGAGAATCAAGAAGGTAATTATGGAAAATTAATTTTTAGTTTTGTTGATGTTGTAAATGTAATGTATGCATTATATGTATGAAAGACAGTGTTAGCTATCATGAATCAGTAACACTTTACAATAAGGTTTCATTAGTTAACATTAGCTAATAATGAACTGCACTTCTACAGCATTTATTAATCTTAGTTAATATTAATTTCAGCATTTACTAAAACATTAAAATCAAAAGTTGTATTTGTTATCATTAGTTAATGCACTGACTGTGACATAACATGAATAAACAATTAACAGTTGTAGTATTAACTAAGATATAGCTACAGTAACAAATGTGTTGCTCATGGTTAGTTCATGTTAGTTCATACATGAGTAATGAACAAATGAACCTTATTGTAAAGCGTTACTATGAAATCAAAGATATAAGTTCCTTACAATTTAGAGTTGGACATGGACTTAAGATTTAATTTAACTAACTGTTAGATGTATTTCCCCTTGCACTTTTATTCCTTGGATAAAAACGAATGACATTGTCACAATCGAGTTATACTTTTATTGTAGTTAAGAATAACTCGCATCCTGCAGCAACTTTTAGAGTAGCATGGTGATGGTAGGATAAATGTAATTTTCCGTATTAGCTTAAACGTTACCTGCTGCTCGTTTGAAGAGACTCGCGCGAACTGCTGCGTAGTGCGTACCAGAACCGTTAAATGCGTATGAGCCGCTGTAAAGGAAACTCCGCCTACCACTTCTCCGCCCAATTTTTTTTTTTATATATAATATTTGTTTGTAGCCTATTATTATTGTTAGTGGCAAGGGTGTGTGTGTGTTTTATTTATTAAAATATTTATAATAATTATTATTATTATTTACAATTATCAGAAAAGGGCACAATACATTTTGAGACAAAAGGGGCAGGGGCTTGAGCCCCCCCGCCCCCCCCCCCCCCCCCCCCCCCCCCTGTGCACGCCACTGCTTTAACTTAGTCCACAAATGAGGAGGGTTGCTGCTAGCTCCGTTAAGGTATTTCTGTCCCTCCCAAACTGCATTGAAATGGTAGGATGTTTAGCAGCCAGAATTTAAAAATGTTCAGGGGGAGAAACCCCCTGACCCCTCCTAACATGATCCATATCACCCGTCAGAAAACAATTGCAACGTCTCAGATTGTGTCCCCCCCCGCCCCCCCCAGAATTTTGGCTTGCATGACGGTGTGGTGCCGAATTCTGACCCCAGCCAAATTATTACCCCCCTAGTATGGTAGGTTTAGGATTAGATGTGGGGGAGGGGTTAGGATTAGGGGTGGGGTTAGGATTAGGCAATCAGATACTGATTTCAACGAGGGGGGTAATAATTTGGCAGGGAGTCGAAATTCGGCACAACAACGGCCCAGCGCGTTCACTACTGCGAAGATGGCGAGTCAGCATAGTCAACTTTATCTTTGTAGCTGACACTGTCATAAAACACTAGTTAAATTAAAAAATTAAACTATTCAAATGTTTCATGCATAATCATTACTTTTGTCGGTTCTTTGTGGCAAGCTTTATGATGCGGAATAGGCAATTAAAAAACGCTCATTATGGTTTCTCTCCCATATTTAAGTAATTAAATCAATAAATATGTGATTAAACTAATGGCTAAAATGAACTACTAATAGTCGACTAGAAAAATCGCTCATTTTGAGGAATGAATGAACATAAACAAACCTCTGTTCAGAGCGCCGCCGTGTTGGATTGCTAGAACGTTCACCGAATTCTGATTAGTGGAGAGGATTTATCCCGTTTAGGCTAAAAATAGGTTTGGCGCTATGGCGTTTTGGAAAGAAACTGCATCTTGCAGTACATTTTAAACAAGGAAATATAGCGATTTGACATGAAACGTTGATGGAGCAGTGAATAGGTTCAGTACACAGCAAAATGACATGACAAACTCATTTTTTTTTAAATGGCGTTTATCGCGTTTTGGAAAAGAGCTCTTCATCTGGAGTCTTTGTACAGGTTTATTAATGTAATTATATTTTACGCTTATGTGTTCTATGATATGCAATGGAAGTAAATTTTAATGTTTAACATGGGTGTATTCACAACACATAGCATACGATATAATATCTTAAGATTATTCATCATTATGTTGTCTCTGCCTTTTCTGTTTTAATGATATTCAGAACAGAAAAACTAAATGTTCCTTAATTTTAATTAACACTAACTTTATTCTCATCTGAATTATAAATAATTGATTTCCGTATAAAATGACCCAACGCCTCTCTCTCTCTGCGCCTGCGCCTCTCTCTCTCACTCACTCACTCACACACACACACACACACACACACACACACACACACACAGTTCGATCGCGCCCGCGCCCCTCTCTCTCTCTCTCTCTCTCACACACACATACAGTTTGATCGCGCCAGCGCGCCTCTCTCGATCGAACTGTGTGTGCGTGTGTGAGAGAGAGAGGCTCGGGAGTGATCGAACTGTGTGTGTGTGTGTGTGTGTGCGTGTGAGAGAGAGAGACACGGTCGAGATCGAACTGTGTGTGTGTGTGTGTGTGTGTGTGTGTGTGTGTGTGTGTGTGTGTGTGTGCGCGTGTGAGAGAGAGAGAGACGCGGGCGCGATCGAACTGTGCGTGTGTGTGTGTGAACAGTGGAAACATACTCTGTCATTTTTTTTCATACAGGACATCATTCAGACTGCAATCTGTTTACTTATATTTGTGTACACTCGCAATAAAACACAACATCCTCAGTCACATACGTAATATATTTATATATAAATATAATTTTGGACACAAGAGGGCAGTATAGCCCTATTTATGATTTTGTGTTTAAACTATCACCCGAAGAGACACCCCCCCCCCCCCCCTCCCCACACAGACACACACACACACACACACAGGGAGAGAAAATTCTCAGAATCCACATTCAAACCACAATATCTGACTTTCTGTTGGTCGGAGCTAATGACTGTAAATTAGAAAGTTGTTCGGCTTGAGGAGAACAATATACACGCCAAGTTTTGTAACTGTAGGTAAAACTAACTAAGTTATAACACACTTTATGTGTCCTTTTTTAGTCATAAATTCATTTCCTTGCCACGGCCAAACCATTTGAGATATAAAAAATTTGCTGGCAATTTATCATCCTCAATGTCTTGACTTCATGCTGACCGAGTTTATTGGCAATCCGATCAATTCCCAAGGAGAAGTATATCGAATTCCAGGGGCATGCGTTTCCAAACAAACCATAATAGCCGACTTCCTGTTAGGCTGGCGTAAAACTTAGAGCACAAAAGTTGTTCAACCCGATGAAATCTATAGGTGTACCGAGTTTCATATTATTATATGCAAGTGTGTTTGATTTATGGACAAGTGTTCAAATCCCATTCCAGGGGGCGCTGTCGAGCCCCTCTGCCACGCCCGGGTACCAGCTTCAGCCCAGCCCTAATGGCTGCGGGTTCTGACCCGTGTGCAAAGTTTCAAGAGTTTGAGCATGTTAAGGGCCCCAAAAGCCCCTGAAACCTTGAAAAACAAGAATTAAAAGTATTCTCACTCAGCAGACAAATCTCCCCCCCCCTTCCCTCTCCCTCTCACAGAGAGAGAGAAAATTCTTCAAAACATCCACATTTAAACCAAAATATCTGACTTCCTGTTGGTTGGAGCTAATGACTGTAAATTAGAAAGTTGTCCGGCTCGATGAGAACAATATACGGACTGAGTTTTAAGGTTGTAGATAAAAGTGTAGACCTAACTCCCCCTCTTTTGTCAAAAGGTGGCGCTACTGAGCCCCTGCACCATGCCCGTTTCTGAAACTTTGCACATGTCTACTGGCTAATAAATGTGATGTGTCTGACGAGTTTCATGCAATTTCAAGCATGTTAAGAGCCTCAAAAGCATCCAAAAAGAATATTAAAGTTTAATGTGTTGCCATGGCAACAGTATTTAAGATATCAATAATCCTTTCACAGGTCTACATCTGGCGTGTGTTTACATTATACAGATGAAGTTTGA
>JAPDVR010000002.1:45426528-45454028 GCA_026230005.1 Gila orcuttii | reverse complement strand
AGCATACGATATAATATCTTAAGATTATTCATCATTATGTTGTCTCTGCCTTTTCTGTTTTAATGATATTCAGAACAGAAAAACTAAATGTTCCTTATAATTTGAATTAACACTAACTTTATTCTCATCTGAATTATAAATAATTGATTTCCGTATAAAATGATTTCAGCGCCTCTCTCTCTCTCTCTCTCTCTCTCTCTCTCTCTCTCACACACACACACACACACACACACACACACACACACACACAGTTCGATCGCGCCCGCGCCTCTCCCTCTCTCTCTCTCTCTCTCTCTCTCTCTCTCTCTCTCTCTCTCTCTCCCTCTCTCTCTCACACACACACACACAGTTCGATCGCGCCAGCGCGCCTCTCTCGCGCGCACACACACACTCCAGCTTAAGAGAGAGGCGCGCGCCATCAAACTGTGTGTGTGTGTGTGTGTGTGTGTGTGAGAGAGAGAGAGAGAGAGAGAGAAGCGCGGGCACGATCGAACTGTGTGTGTGTGTGTGTGTGTGCGCGCGTGTGAGAGAGAGAGAGGCGCGGGCGCGATCGAACTGTGTGTGTGTGTGAACAGTGGAAACACACTCCGTCATTTTTTTCATACAGGACATCATTCAGACTGCAAACTGTTTACTTATATTTGTGTACACTCGCTATAAAACACAACATCCTCAGTCACATACGTAATATATTTATATATAAATATAATTTTGGACACAAGAGGGCAGTATAGCCCTATTTATGATTTTGTGTTTAAACTATCACTGGAAGAGACCCCCCAACGCCCCTCCCCCCTTTCCTTCTTACCCTCCCTACACAGACACACACACACAGAGAATGGCAGGGAACACTCTCTCTGTCAGAGAGAGGGAGAGAAAATTCTCACAATAGTCACATCCATGTGATCGGCCTCTTACAGCGAACACACTGCTGAAGTTTCATAAAGATCAGTCAATGTATGCAGAAGTTATAACACACTTCCTGTTTCCATTATTCGCCATAAATTCGTTTCCTCGCCACGGCCAAACCGTTCGAGATATCAAAAATCCCCTGGCAATTTTTCATCCTCAATGTCTTGACTTCATGCACACCTAGTTTGGTGACGATCGGGTGAATTCCCTAGGAGAAGTGTTTCAAATTCCTGAGCATGAGTTTCCAAACAACCCATAATAGCCGACTTCCTGTTGGGCTGGCGTAAAAAGTAAGAGTTCGAAGGATATATGAAACGATGAGATCTATATATGTACCGATTTTCATATTAATTCATGCAAGCGTGTTTGATATATGGACATGTTTTCGAATCCCGTTCCACGGGGCGCTGTCGAGCCCCCCTGCCACGCCCGGGTACCATCTTCAGTCCGGCCCTGATGGCCGCGGGTTCTGACCCGTGTGCAAAGTTTCAAGAGTTTTTGAGCACGTTAAGGCCCCCAAAAGTGCCCAAAAGGTAGTAAAATAATAATAATAAAGAAGAAGAATAATAATAAATATAGCTGCGAGCAGCGATTACGGGCCCAAGCCGGTGGCACCGCAACCCCAGTTCCTTTAGTTACCTAAAGGCACCGGGGTGGTGGTGCCGCCGGCTTTGGCCCTTCATCGCTGCTCGCAGCTATATTTATATATATATATATATATATAAAAAAGAAGCCGGTGGCACCGCCACCCTAGTGCCTTTAGGGTTATTGTGCACGAAGGGTTATTGTAACCCTGCTTTGACTGTCAAAAAGAAGTGTGCTGTAGGGCTTGCATCAGTTTGGGTGCATCAAGTGCGCATCGAGGGCACATATCAACCACAAAGTATGCGTGAGCAACCTTCTGAAACCTAAAATGAAAAATGAGACACCTCATCCATGGGTCTCATGGATTTAACGGACACATGAAATAAGTACACAAGACCGAGTATTCATATGAAGTGTGCCATTTGGGACAGGGCCTATGATCGTGAACCACAAAAGCCACATATATGAGATAATTTAAATATAGAATCATTTTTAATGTCATAGGATGTCATAGCTCAATATGTTTTTCAGCACTTAAATGTGTAAATATAGAAGCCCAGTATTTATCTGGAGGTCTTTGTACAGGTTTATTAATGTAATTATATTTTACGCTTATGTGTTCTATGATATGCAATGGAAGTAAATTTTAATGTTTAACATGGGTGTATTCACAACACATAGCATACGATATAATATCTTAAGATTGTTCATCATTATGTTGTCTCTGCTTTTTCTGTTTTAATGATATTCAGAAAAGAAAAACTAAATGTTCCTTAATTTTAATTAACACTAACTTTATTCTCATCTGAATTATAAATAATTGATTTCCATATAAAATGATTTCCGCGCCTCTCTCTCTCTCTCTCTCTCTCTCTCTCTCTCTCTCTCTCTCTCTCTCTCTCTCTCTCTCTCTCTCTCTCTCTCTCTCTCTCTCTCACACACACAGGGCCGGTTCTAGACATTTGGAGGCCCTAGGCAATATTCATGTTGGAGGCCCCCCACCCCCAATAAAAAACTCTTGAAACAAATATGATTCCTAACCTTTTAATTTATACAACATTTAATTTTAAATGTTGTATATTTTTACTTACACAGTACATAAGTTTGGACACATTACTATTTTTTATGTTTTTGAAAGAAGTCTCTTATCCTCATCAAGCCTGGATTTATTTGATCAAAAATACAGAAAAATTATATATAGTGAAATATTATTCAAATTTAAAATAATGGTTTTCCTATTTTACTATACTTTAAAATATATTTCTGTGATACAAAGCTGAATTTAGTGTCATGTGATCCTTCAGAAAACTTTATAATATTCTGATTTATTATCAAATGTTAGAAATGGTGCTTAATATTTATTTTATAACCTGTGATACTTTTTTTTCAGGATTTTTTTGATTATTAAAAAGTTGTTTTAAAAAAGTCTTCACTATCACTTTTTATATATTTAACACATCCTTGCTGAATATTCCTGTTTTTTTCTGTATTTTTGATCAAATAAATGCAGGCTTGTAGAGCATAATAAAAAACTTCTTTCAAAAACATTAAAAATAGTAATTGGTGGTCCAGACTTTTTACCAGTGGGCTACTGTATGTGCATATTAATCAAACTTCATCTAAGGTAATCTCTTTTTTGTTTAATGAAGATGTTATTGTTATTGTTATTTTGCTGTTTTATTCAATTTATTCAAAGTTCCAGAATACCACTTCAGGAGATGAACATAAGTGCTTTTATAATTTTTTTTCATAGCTGCGGTATGGGCAGGATTTTCCCCTCCCATTTAATCAATATTGACTGCAGATATTGTCATATTATTAAGTAATATGATATTATGTATTGCATTGCTAGCTTAAATATGCTATACACAAATCAAGTGGAAGAGAAAGACACGATCGCTACTGATTAGAAAAAAATAAATAAACTGATATTATTGGCGTAAGGCTGATGTCAGACAGGGTATAATCTAATCATCAGCAGAATTTAGAAGATAGACCCATGAGATCCTTTATTTGAAACATTTAAAAATGTTGTAGTGTGTTGGCTTTTTAACTTTGAATACAAACGTCTTGTCTTTTACTTTTGTAGCGTTTTTAGTCAGCTCCCGACGCGATGTTATTCATTGTAGGCCTATGCGCAAATTCAAAGCGTTGCGTCTGGGCACGTTAATGACGCTCGCGCTCTTTTAAACTCGTAATAAAGCGGTGAATGATTTTTCCAGAAATGACGCTGATCTACAGTACAAGTTTATATTTAGAATACATTGCAATCACTCCAAAATAGATGACGACAAAGCACACACCTGCATTACGAGCTGTGCTTCTTTGCGTGCCTATTTAGGCTTTTACTTCGCAGCACCTGGTGGGCTCACTGGCGTTAATGTGACGTAATGTAACAGTCTATGATTAAGATAAACATCGTCACTATTTTTAGTTAATTAATAAATATTGAAATAAATTGTAGATAGGACATTTGTACATTTTTAATTTTTTTTTATTTGTGTCACATACTGAGTTTTAAGATTGTAGATAAAAGTATAGACCTAACTCCCCCTCTTTTGTCAAAAGGTGGCGCTACTGAGCCCCTGCTCCACGCCCGTTTCTGAAACTTTGCACATGTCTACTGGCTAATAAATGTGATGTGTCTGTCGAGTTTCATGGAATTTCAAGAATGCTAAGAGTCTCAAAAGCATAAAAAAAAAATCTTAAAGTTTGATGCGTTACCACGGCAACAGTATCTAAGATATCAATAATCCTTTCACAGGTCTAAATCTGCCGTGTGTTTACATTATACACATAAAGTTTTAAGCAAATCGGGTAAAAATAAGAGGGTGATTTCAAAGCATTTTGAAAGTGACACACTTCCTGCTGCCAGTTGGTGGCGCTATAACTTTGACTCACAATAGTCACATCCATGTGATCGGTCTCTTACAGTGAACACACTGCTGAAGTTTCATCAAGATCAGTCAATGTATGCAGAAGTTATAACACACTTCCTGTTTCCATTATTCGCCATAAATTCGTTTCCTCGCCACGGCCAAACCGTTCGAGATATCAAAAATCCCCTGGCAAGTTTTCATCCTCAATGTCTTGACTTCATGCACACCGAGTTTGGTGACGATCGGGTGAATTCCCTAGGAGAAGTGTTTCAAATTCCTGAGCATGAGTTTCCAAACAACCCATAATAGTCGACTTCCTGTTGGGCTGGCGTAAAAAGTAAGAGTACGAAGGATATATGAAACGATGAGATCTATATGTGTACCAATTTTCAGATTAATTCATGCAAGCGTGTTTGATATATGGACATGTTTTCGAATCCCGTTCCAGGGGGCGCTGTCGAGCCCCCCTGCCACGCCCGGGTGCCATCTTCAGCCCGGCCCTGATGGCCGCGGGTTCTGACCCGTGTGCAAAGTTTCAAGAGTTTTCGAGCACGTTAAGGGCCCCAAAAGTGCCCAAAAGGTAGTAAAATAATAATAATAAAAAATAATAAATAATCCTAAGGAAAACAATAGGGCCTTCGCCTTTTCAAGGCTTGGGCCCTAATAATCCTAAGGAAAACAATAGGGCTCTGCGCCCTTTCAGGGCTTGGGCCCTAATAATAATAAACAGAGCAATTCCAAGAGGGTCCTCACACCATCGGTGCTCGGGCCCTAATAATAATAATAATCCTTAGGAAAACAATAGGGCCTTCGCCTTTTCAAGGCTTGGGCCCTAATAATAATCCTAAGGAAAACAATAGGGCTCTGCACCCTTTCAGGGCTTGGGCCCTAAAAAAACTATAAACAAGAAATAACCGAACCCCATTTAAAAACAGTTTGTGGGCGCCATCTTTTATACATTCACCATATCGCATTGGTTATCATTTCTTGTCCTCAAACAGAGCACTAATCTGTTTATTTTTAACTTACACCTTCTACATTGATTAAAAAAGAAAATGAAATGTATTTTTTTAATGGTAGTATTATTTTATATAGAAATAAATTATTTATAATTCAGATGAGTATAAAGTTAGTGTTAATTAAAATTTTAAGGAAAGCAAATATATTGATCTGAAATCTACTATCATTTTGCTGCATTCTTAAAAAATACACTAAAAGTATTCCACAACAAATCCTTTAAATTTAATGATATTCAGAACAAGAACAAGAATAACAGAACAAAAATAAAATAATAACTATAAACAAGCCAAAATTAAATAATTTTAAGTGAAATTGCAAAATGTTTACTTATATTTTTGTACACTCGCAATAAAACACAACATTGTGTTTTTGTAAAATAAATTCAAGCAATACGCCCCCCGAAATGACGCTAATTTTAAAATTAAACTAAAATGCTCATGGCTGCAGAGGCATTCACAACGGTGCGCGTCCAACGCGAGGAGCGAGCAGAACAGAGAGAACATTTTTTAGTTAATTTCTACTTCCATAGGAATTCATTCGAGCGCTCTGCGAGCGCCACCATTATCAATGTCCGTGCGGACGTCCGTACTTTATATTAGCGATTTACAAGCCCTCGGTGGTGTCAGACGTCGATTAACCGGTGGGAAAATATTCTCACAGCCACATACCTAATATATTTATATATAAATTAGGGCTGTCAAACGATTAATCGTGATTAATTGCATCCAAAATAAAAGTTTGTGTTTACATAATATATGTGTGTGTAGTGTTAATTATTAATAATTAATAATTATTAATATAAGTTAATAATTATTTTGTATATATAAATACACACACATGCATGTATATATTTAAGAAATATTTGCATGTATATACTTTATATATATTTATACATAATTAATATTATATATAAATATAAATATTTTATGTATTAATAACACATTTTTCTTAAATATATACATGCATGTGTGTGTATTTATATATACAAAATAATTATACACACTACACACACATATATTATGTAAACACAAACTTTTATTTTGGATGCGATTAATCGCGATTAATCGTTTGACAGCCAATAGGCATACCTGATAAAAAAAGTTTTATGTACTATGTTGCTATCATTTTGGACACAAGAGGGCAGTATAGCCCTATGTATGATTTTTTGTTTAACCAAATAGCACTAAATAGCCTGTTTTAAACTTTTTCGCACTTCTTGAATTGAAAAAAAAAGTATAAAATGGGTTTAGTTCTAATATTTGTATAATTTTATATAAAAATAAATGGTGTATAATTACATTTTAGAAAGATCATGTTGAAAAAGTTTGGTGGGAATAAAATAAACCATGGGTGAGTAAAAATGTAGAGGCTGGTTTTGCAAAACATCCACATTCAGACCAAAATAGCCGACTTCCTGTTGGGCTGGCTTAAAACTTAGAGCACGAAAGTTGTTCGGCCTGATTAGATCTATATGTGTACCGAGTTTCATATTATTACATTAAGTGTGTTTGATTTATGGACCAAGTTAATTTAATTAATAAACTAATTATATAAAACGTCTCAGGTTACGAATGTAACCTCTGTTCCCTGAGAACAGGGAACGAGACAATACGTCATCGACGCTATGGGGAACGCCTCAGGCGTGACAGGTGTCTGAAATCACTATCAAATCACGTCAATCACATTGACCGGCGACAGCCCGTGAATCATTAGCGTGAATGATTAACGTGCGACCTGGAAGTATATAAGGGCGCCTTGCAAACATGAGAAATCACCTTATCGTCTGAAGGGACTGTGGGGTAGGCAAGCCCCGAGGCATGGCAGGGAGACGTATTGTCTCGTTCCCTGTTCTCAGGGAACAGAGGTTACATTCGTAACCTGAGACGTTCCCTTTCGAAGGGAACTCAACAATACGTCATCAACGCTATGGGTAACAAAATACCCACTCCGCCATGCTGAGGGGAGTGCATGCCCTCAGGCAGTGACAACTGTCCGAACCAGCAAATTCAAATGAAATGCTAGAACCACTCACCCTCAGGTCACACTGGGCTGTCAGTGACATCACTCCCTACGGTCATAGCCTAAGCTATAAGCCACACAGGAAAACATCCATAAACATAGTTAAATGAAAGGCCTACCTGGGCCTGCTCAAAGGCCTAGGACCACAACTTCAATTAGAAGGGGTCCCTTCTAGGGAATGTGGCTAGGGAACCCGAAGGAACCCCAGCCAGTCACTATTCAGGGGAACGTACTCACCCCGAAATGCCACCAGGACAGCCTGACCTGGCGTCAGAGCATAGACACTTAGTCTGGCCACTTCCTGTCTGTCCGAAGACAGAGCCTCTGGACACTTGCCTTAGATAAGGCATCCAACCCGAGGGACTGCGAAGCTGGCAGTGAACCACTCGGCCCGGATCTCAGAGACGGGATATCCCGGAGAGTATGACTCAGCATAGTGCTTTCCAACCCTTGCTAGCGAGGGGAGTTTCTCTACTCGATCCACGGATCAACCCAGTGTCTGTGTTTCAAAACACTGAGGAGGCCAGTGAAGGCCTAAGGACTGATCTAACTGGGAGGCCTCACGAGAGGCCTACGACCGTCTGACCAGACTCAGGAGTCCGCGTGCTCACAGTGACCCTCAATGAGGGGAGCATATGGTCCACCTGGTAGGCAAAACCAGGCTGTAGGCAGGAAAGAGGTTCCGGGAGGGAATCAGTAGCAGAGAATGAACACTTTAGTCGAGCCAGGGCGCAAGCTCGCCTTCAGCAGCTGCCTGATAAGGCCAGCTGAAATGATAGCAAGAGGCCACTAGCTTCATGAACCCAGCATCGCTAGGGAACCACTCCCAAGGAGGCCTGGTGAGGCCTACTACCTGATAGCAACAGTATGTGGTCACCTACAGGGAGGCCTAGAGAGGCCTACTACCTGATAACGATAGTACGTGGCGAACTCACCCTCAGGGAGGCCTGGTGAGGCCTACTACCTGATAATCACAGCATGTGGGAACTCGTCTTCAGGGAGGCCTGGTGAGGCCTACTACCTGACAGCCATAATATCTGGGAGCTTTTTCTGCTACCCGATAGAAAGTCAGGCTAGCTGTCCAGTTGTCTGTCCTTCGGCTTGTCTCCAAGGAGGCCTGGTGAGGCCTACTACCTGATAGCCAATGTAGATGGGGATTCGCCTTCAGGGAGGCCGGGTGAGGCCTACTAGCTGAAAACCATCTTAAGTGGGAATTCACCTTCAGGGAGGCCTGAGGGGCCTACTACTTGATAGCAACTGGTACCTGAGTCTGGGTGACAGTTCCAAGGCGGCCTGCTAAGGCCAGCCAGCTGGGGACTCGCCTATCAGGGAGGCCCGGTTGGGCCTACTAGCTGATAGCAAGTCAATTCTGCTACAAAGGAACACTGTTGGGAACCATACTACACCAACGTAACTATTGGGCCCACCCACAGGAGGCCTAGTACAGCTAGCTACCTGTAGCAGCATTAAAGTATGTCCCACAATGTTGGGACTCACCTCCGAGGAGGCCTGTTTAAGGCCTACTACCCACCGGTGAGTCAACTGCCCGAACCACCAAGGCCAACCAATTCTCTCGAGAAGTAGCCTATAGCGCCCTCTTGGGGGCTGCTCATACAAGGAGGCCTCCTGAGGCCTACTACCTGATGGCGCAGCCTTCGTTGGCAGATAAGCTGTTTACACAGTGCCTACAGTATCCTGGTGCCTAATCACATTGCCCACGGCAGTGTACTCAGCAAGAGAGCTTAGCACCCTTAAAAACAAGGGGAGTACAACATACGCCACTCTGCCTCAACGGAGGCCCCAGTTAGTCAGGGGCCTACCATCTATGCATGGGCGTCAGCTCAGGGCAATGCTCTGGCTACAGGGGAGCGTACTTCGACCAAAGAAGAAGTGAAGGCTTACTTCATACTCGACCCGAGCCATAGTGGTGCGAGGTAGGATAAACAGAACTGGGAGTGAAGTACTCAGACCTACCCTGAATCACAGGGGAATACTCACACCTCACCCTGAGGTTACCAGGGGGCGGGCCTGCCAGCGGCTCTAGGGGTGACAGAAATGTATCTGTGCCCAACCTAGGAGAGTGGGGCTTGAATGAAAACCAACCACCTACAACCCGGCGCTCGAGCAGTAGCTCAGCGAGGTAAGTGAAGCCTATACTGGCGGCCTAAGGCCAGTTCTGCACGGCAGGGTCGGGCAGGAGACCCAGTCTTCTTCGTGAAGCGAAAGACGGCCTAACCCTGCTCAAAAGGACTTATATACCACGGAGGCCTAACTGAGGCCTACCATGTCCTTATAAAAACCATCCTCTTTGCACCACGCTGCATTACTCTAGTTGCCCCAGAATGCAGAGAAGGGGGTGGGCCTTGGCCTAGCGACTCCAATGGGAGGAGGCTGTTTATACAGGGATGCCAGAAACCTACATTTACAAAGTGAAGGGTCAGAGGAAGAAATGCTCATTTTAGCAGAACGCCTCTAATATCCCTGGCACAGCCTAGGCCAGCTACTGAGGCGGCCCTGGTGAGGGCCAGCCTGTAAGCATAGATCTATCTGAGGGCTCGGAGGAGCCACAGCCTACTAAAGAATTTAGTCTGTATTATTCCATATAAAGGGCTGCAGAAACGCTCAACCTAATGAAAACTCAACAGAGCTCAAGGGGCGAAATACTCAAAGTCAAACGGTCCCATGGGCCGGACATAAGATCTATCTGAAGCTCTAGCGTCAGTCACCACTCTAAGTAAAACATCCCAAGATCAACTCCTTCAAATCGTCTAACGTTTTCACGTCAGAAGCTGTACACCAACGATTGAAATGGGCCGAAATATCATGCACAAACTCAACATGCGTTTGACTATCAATTTTCTTCCAGGACCTAAATTTTTGTCTATAGGCCTCTGGGACCAACTCATATGCCCTCAATACTACATTCTTAACAGTCAAATAATCCTGAGCATCTTCCACACTAAGAGACAAATATGCTTCTTGAGCTTTTCCTGTAAAAACAGACTGTAGCATAAGCGTACATTCCTCACCTGGCCAATTTCGTGCTTTTGCCACGCGTTCAAACAACAAAAAGAAACATTCAACATCTTCCTCGTCAAATCTAGGGATCAATCTCATATTAGTCACTACATCAAATTTACACGAAGCCAAATCACGTTCTACTCCTTCCGTTAAACGAAGTTTACCGTCTTTTATCAGATCTAATCGGTAACGTTCAAGATCAAGCTGTTGTTGTTGTAACTGTAGTTTAGACATCTCAATGCGATTTTGTGCTTCTACCATTTCTTTTTTCATTTCCGTTTGAATTAACAACAATTGTTTTTGTTGTTCAAATGTTAGTTGAGACATCGAGGCAACACTAACAAAAGCTGAACCGTCATCCAGGGATTGAGACTCCAAAATTCCGCGTTCAGATAACTCAGTCTTAATCATAGTCTTAATACTATCTTTTTGACGTTTATCTTGACTTGACAAACTAAATTTGTAATGAGTTGCAAGTTCTACTAGTTGGTCTTTAGTAAGAACATCCAACAGATCCTCAGACGGAGAACTAATAAATTCCTCAACCTTTAAATCCATGGTGGAAGACAAACATACGGCTACTTATTTTCCACAAAAATATATATCTGAGGGGGTAAGAATTGGACAAACAATTCCCTCTAACTAAATTTCCGAACTATCTAAACTTATCCCTAATCTTCGTATAGTTACTTGCAGCGGGTTCTTATACACAGTAAACCAGTGTTTGAAATGGCAACCAATTAGCAAGTCACCATTACCAAAACACGGACGTGTTCCCGAGACAACTGCTCTAGCTGCTTTCACCATACAAAAAAAACAAACTAAAATAAAAAAGATCAGAGTATCCCGTTAAGGATACCCCGCTAAACCTAAACAGGGAAAAGCATATCCAACAAAAGACCTCCCCCCAAACATACAAATATAGTCAATCCTTACCGAAGCCAACTTCCCGTGAAATAGTCTTAATCAAAAAAACCAAACCAATCACTACAATCCTCCACGAAATTTCAAAATTCAATATTCAAACATTAATAAAAGAGGGAAGGAAAAAAAAACACATTTAACGAATTAATCATCGGTTTGACGAATTAATAATCAGATTAACGAAATTAATTACTTAACCAAACAAACAAAGTTATGGACGAGCCCCCACATTTGTCACGACCGGCTCAAAGCCTTGGCAAATGAAATGGAGGACGCAGTGATTGGATTGAAAAAAGATAACATTTATTTACATTAATGTTAGAACAGAAAATAAAGAAACGTGGTCGTCTGTAATGTCTGTCAAGTGCATGGATGTGAATGTATCAGCCACAAAAACAAGAATACTAAACCAAAAACAAAACAGAGCCAAACACAAAATAACCCGGAGGAAGACTCCTCTACGCTAGCCAGCCTAAACTTTTATAGAGGGATGAACAGGTGGAGATCGTTCCCTTGATGAGTCTCCCAGCCACACCCACTAGGCCACCATAGCAAGAAGAGTAGAGACTCGTCACAAGAGGGACCAACTACTCTACCCTGAGGTGGCTAAAAGCCCGAAGGCTAACATAGTTATCGTTCTGGCCACCTAACGGGGAACTTCAGGGCCCTGATAATCCAATAAAGTTCTCTTACCTTATTACCTTGACATGGCCCCATAACTCTATACAGGGAATGAGGTCTGTAAAGAGAAACATATTTTTTAATCACAAAAAATACTCTTTGAAAGACCAGCAGCTCACCTGCGGCGTGCAAAGTGAAGACTCACCAGACAGTTCTTCATGAACATGGGGTCTACCACCTTTACATACCTGAAAGAGGCACTCTCAATAACCAAGCCGAGGCGGGCCAACAGAACATTGTTCTAACCATGAGCCCAGCCTCAGGCCTGATGTAAGAAGCGCCTGGGGAGTCGGGGAAGAGAGGAAAGGGCAAAGATATAATCACGCCCTCAGGGAAGATGATCCATGACCGACGCAATGTGCGTTTGTGCTGGATCACCTCCCTCAGATCCCTCTTCTTGAGGGAGTCACACCTCCTCTGCGACCTACTCCTCCATGGAGGAGGCGCACGAGAGGTGACACTGGCTCTCTGGCCCTATCTAAGGTCTGGTAGGACCATGATAGGCCAGGCCCTCCCATCTGTCTGGGCGTGGACACGGATCTCAGCGGTATGTATGTCCTGGATACAGCTGAGCGCGCCTTCGCCTCTCTGAACTTTCCAACCACCGCCACCACGGAGTTGCCGAAAAAGGCTCAGAGGGCGAATCCAGCGAATCGAGGAGAAAGCCTTTCTCTTTCTTCCAGATGTCGGCCAGGTTCAACCACAAATGTCTCTCCGTGGCCAGTATCGTCGCCATTGACCGGCAGATTGCGGTAGCAGTCTGTTTGGTGGCCCGGAGAGCTATATATATATATATTGTCTTATTTGCGGCGCAGCTCAGCAACCACCTCAGGGGCCCCACCCCCTGGTCGAGATCCCCCAGCAGATCGGCCTGGTGTACCCGCAACACCGCCATGATGTGCAGGCTAGCACCGGCCTGACCCGCTGACGTGTATGCTCTGCCATTCAACTGGCAGGGTTTGAGCTCTCAGTGTCGATTGTTTTCCCATCGACGCACACCCACGCTCTCCTATCCTCTCAACATCAGCAAGACTAGCCTGCTGATGTTGGTGGATACAGGCAGAGTATGGGTTCTTCCATGTCCTCTCGATCTCAGTATGAGATCGGGAAGAAATGAAAGGCTCACCTGAGCTGGTGGTTCTATGACCGGGGAAAAACCGCTCTCATCGCAAGCGATTTCTCCCCCAACGAGCAGCCACGGCAGCTGCAGCCTGCCCGCGGCGCGTTCCATAACACCAACCAGCTCAGCATACACGGGGCAGGGTGGCTGAGAAAATACAGGATATATCCTATTATTACCACCCTCATCAGCCATCTCCTGTTCGTCCGGGAGAGCGCTCGCTGCCGGACTAAGTTTTCCCTTTTTTTTTTTTTTTTGAAAAACTTCATCCATTTGCAGCTTACCCTCGTCAGCCGGCGCATCGTCTGAGAGGATTACACCCCTCTCAAGGCGATCGCCGGCTTCATCTCTGACATCCAGACGCTGAACCCTTTTCTCTCGAGAAGAGGGACAGGCGAGAGCGGAGCAATCACAATTTGTACAGGCAGTTCCCTCAAGAACTGCCTGTGCGCGTCTTCCTTCCCAGACAGAAAAATGCACAGTTCGTGTGTGTCACCCGGCTTCAGGTCTGCACACTTCTGAAAGCATTTCATAATTACCTGATCTTCAAAGCGGTTACAGACAAAACAGTCCCTGAAGACGAAAAGATGATTTGTCATGTTTGCAAGGCGCCCTTATATACTTCCAGGTCGCACGTTAATCATTCACGCTAATGATTCATGGGCTGTCGCCGGTCAATGTGATTGACGTGATTTGATAGTGATTTCAGACACCTGTCACGCCTGAGGCGTTCCCCATAGCGTCGATGACGTATTGTTGAGTTCCCTTCGAAAGGGAACTATTTTCAATGCACTACAATTAAACTGGTTATATGCCTTTATTAATAAAACTTATTTTTAAAATGCAAGGCGTAAGACATATATTTTCCTTTTTAATGCAGGCCAAACCACACAGCAGTGAAATGGTTAATCTAGCCCCCATCCCCCTACACACACACACACAGACAGGCACAGACACAGAGACGTAGGCTTATGGCAAGCCATTTTAACATTTAATCATTTAAACCTACTTGTCTCTATTTTCATGCTACTAGTACTTATTTGGTAACATGTTACCTTAGTTAACATGAACTAAGAATGAACAATACTTCTTCAGCATTTATACGTATTCAAAAGAATATCTAAAGAATAAGCACTAGTATCTAAAGAATAGGCACTAGTACTAAAGAAAAAGCACTAGTCGCTAATGAATAAGTACTAGTACTTAATGGAATAGATACTAGTATCTAAAAATAAGTACTAGTAGCATGAAAATAGAGACTAGTAGGTTAAAATGATTAAATGTTAAAACGGCTTGCCATATTGGCTCAGAGAGAGAGAGAAAGAGAGAAAATTACCATATTCAAACCAAAATATCTGACTTCCTGTTGGTCGGAGCTAATAACTGTAAATTAGAAAGTTGTCCGGCTTGATCTGAACAATATGCGTGCCGAGTTTTATGATTGTAGGTAAAACTATAAAACTAACACCCCCACTTTTGTCAAAAGGTGGCGCTACTGAGCCCCTGCACTACGCTTTGACTGTCGAATAGAAGTGTGCTGTAGAGCTTACATCAGTGTGGGCTCTGCAAAAGTGCGCATAGAGGGCACATATCAACCACAAAGTATGTGTGAGCAACCTTCTGAAACCTAAAATGACAAATGAGACACCCTACAGACGGTCTCATGGATTTTACGGACACATGAAATAAGTACACAAGACTAAAAATTCATATGAAGTGTGCCATGTGGGACAGGGCCTATGATCGTGAACCACAATAGCCACTTATATTGATTTTGCCCGGCCATCATTTCCCATGTTTGATTTCTGTATTTGACCGATTATTTACCGTTGCTGACTACATTCTGCCTGGCCCAATCTGGATTGTTTATTGGCCTCTGATTTTTGCTGCCTGCCTCGGCCCTTTGCCTGTCAACCTAGTTTGTCAACCTTTTCTGTTCTGCCCTGTTTGCCATTGCTCACCCTTTCTGTCTTGACCATTCTTAATAAAAATCTGCAAATGGATCCCCCTGGCCTGACCCTGCCTCGTTACAACACATATGCTGCATCTACTCGCTATCTGCCGAAGGCTCTGGTAGTTCCGCTTCAGCACTGATGATGTTGTAGGAATAGTGCGCTCTGTTTGGTCTCGATTATTCGAGATTTTTTATTTTATACAGAAATAAGTTATTTATAATTCAGATGAGAATAAAGTTAGTGTTGATTAAAATGAAGGAAAACTTTGATTGTATTGATCTGAAATATAGCACATTCATTTTAAATTCATTTAGGTTCAATTACCAAATATACAATCTTAATTTAATTTAAAGCAAACAATACATTTAAATACATATATGGGTTATAAGAATATTTTGGAGAAAAAATAATGTGCATATATTATTAAAAATAATAATATAATAATATATATCCAAAAAGACAAGGCCTTAAACTTAAGCTTGAACAAGGGTTAAACTCTTGTAACTAACAGACACCAAGGCACAATCACACACACACACACACATACACATACACACACACACACACACACACACACACACACACACACACACACACACACACACACACACACACACACACACACACACACACACACACACAGTTTAAAAGCAAAAAGATATTTATCCAACCCCATTTAAAAACAGTCTGTGAGTGCCATCTTTTGGACATCCATCATATTGCATAGGTTTTCAAAAATTTTAAGGAAAACATATATATTGATCTAATATATATATATATATATATATATATATATATATATATATATATATATATATATATATATATATATATATATATATATAGCACATATGTATAAATGAACAGGCTTGCGATGTCAAGATTGCAATGCTGGAATGTGTGTTTGTGTGTGTGTGTGTGTGTGTGTGTGTGTGGGTGTGGGTGGCTCATTGAACAGCGTGTTACACATAAAAACATACTCCGTCACTTTCTTCATACAGGACATCATTCGAACTGCAAAGTGTTTACTTATATTTGTGTACACTAGCAATAAAACACAACATTGTGTTTTTGTTAAATAAATTAAAGTAATACATCCACCAGAAATGGCACTAATTTTAAAATTAAACTAAAATGCTCACGGCTGCACGGGCATTCATAACTGTGCGTGCCCACGGTTCCATAGGAATTAATTGAAAAAGCTCGCTCTTCTCTGCACCATTATTAATGTCTTGTGCGGTCGTCCGTATTTTACTTCCACTTCCAAGTTAGCGATTTTAAAGCTCCCAGCGGTGTCACACGTTGATTAACTGGTGGGAAAATATTCCCATAGTAACATCCCTAATATTTATATATAAATAAAATAGGCCTACCTGATTTTGAACACAAGAGGGCAGTATAGCACTATGTATGATTTGGAATTTTTTATTTTTTTTGACTAAACAACCATTCTGGCTGTTTTTAAACTTAAAAATAATTCTTTAATTGAAAAAGTTAATAAAATGGGTTTAGTTCTAATATTTGTATAATTTTATATAAAAATAAATGGTGTATAATTACATTTTTAGAAAGATATGTGTCACAGTTCACCAGTTATATTTTGCACTACAGTCCCCAGAATCCTCTTTGGCGCACCTGCAATCACTTTCCCCTGAATATTCACCTGCACCCGGTTACAATCAATTACCTCATCACCCAGCTCTATAAAACTCTCACGCACACTTCAGTCTTGGTCAAGCCTCCAAAAGGAATAGACCATAACCCATTGTCTCCCGAAGTCTCCGCATCATCCTGAATCCGCCAAGTAACGTATACTCATCTTTGAAATACTAACCTCTGTGGCCTTGTCCCGCTGTTCCCAGAAGTCCTGCCTGGTTCCATGTTTCCTGAGATCTGGCATTCGTCTGAGTGTCCCACATTCCTGCTGAGATCTCCTTGCCCGCTGCTGCATCTGAAATAGAAAAGGACAAGTATCAATGAACAGTGATTGTTTGAATCCAACTAACTTAAGAAGGATCTGCTCACCTGGAATCTGCTCTGCACGTAGCGATCATCACAGAATCTTTACCTGAACTTTGCCTACTCACCTTTGCACTTGTGTCACTTTGAATAAAGCAGTGTTGTGATTCACTTTACCTCTGTCTCCGTGCCTGTATCCTGACAGAAGGCTTGACCCATACCGCTGTGGATCCTACACTGCCCAAAGACAGGGCTTCCACACACCCCACGGAATCCTCTATGTTCGGCCAGAACGGTAGTACTCTGGAGGAATTTGTTAAAGTTTACCTTCACCTTTACCAGGATGGGAGCTGGGAGGAGGGCTTCCTTCAGCAGGAGTTCTGGAGCGGGTTAGACGATCCACTCGCCCAGATACTGCTGTGGGATGATATCAACCTACCTCTCATCGAATTCATGGACCGCACGCTGTGGCTATGCGGGTCCTCATTCACCGTGGGAGATATCCAGCACGATCTCCACATTCAGCCCAAAATCCACGTCAGCCCCGCCGAGCCTGCATTCCACGTTAGTCATCCCAAGCCTGCACGTCACGTCACAGCAACCATCAACCCAGCCATCAGATCAGTTCATGGACTTCCAGGATCGATTTCCAGCCTGGCCGATCTCCCGCTGATGTCACTGCGTGGTTCCAGATGGGCCATCCGCCAAAGTCTCATCCCGCAGAGCCTTCCCCACTGATCCCGGTCAGTCCAGCGCCCTCTTGCTCACGGAAACGGAGGAAGAGGAAGGGGACTTCATGCACCACACAGTGCCCGAAGACCAGCCCTGAGTTTCCTTCGCCGCTGGTCCAACCCACCCCAGATCTTCATGTTGCGCCCACAGAGCCAGAGCCAGTCTTCGAGCCAGAGCCAGTCTTCGAGCGAGAGCCAGAGCCAGACTTCGAGCGAGAGCCAGAGCCAGTCTTCGAGCGAGAGCCAGAGCCAGTCTTCGAGCGAGAGCCAGCGCCAGTCTTCGAGCGAGAGCCAGCGCCAGTCTTCGAGCGAGAGCCTGCGCCAGTCTTCGAGCGAGAGCCTGCGCCAGTCTTCGAGCGAGAGCCTGCGCCAGTCTTCGAGCGAGAGCCTGAGCCAGTCTTCGAGCGAGAGCCTGAGTCAGTCTTCGAGCGAGAGCCTGAGTCAGTCTTCGAGCGAGAGCCTGAGCCAGTCTTCGAGCGAGAGCCTGAGCCAGTCTTCGAGCGAGAGCCTGAGCCAGTCTTCGAGCGAGAGCCTGAGCCCGTCGCCTGTTCGCCAGAACCGGAGCCAATCGCCTGCCCGCCAGAGACTGAACACTCCGCACTTGAGTCTGCTCTGGAAGACACAGCGCTCATTGTGGTGTCCATGGCTGTTTTGTGTGTGTGGGCAACACACACATCAGCTACAGCCCATGAATCCAGTTCCGAGTCCCATGATGTGCTGGCCCCATCCAGTTCCGAGTTCCATGATGTGCTTGCCCCGTCCAGTTCCGAGTCCCATGATGTGCTGGCCCCGTCCAGTTCCGAGTCCCATGATGTGCTGGTTCCGTCCAGTTCCGAGTCCCATGATGTGCTGGTTCCGTCCAGTTCCGAGTCCCATGATGTGCTGGTTCCGTCCAGTTCCGAGTCCCATGATGTGCTGGTTTCGTCCAGTTCCGAGTCCCGTGATGTGCTGGTTCCGTCCAGTTCCGAGTCCCATGATGCGCCAGAGCCGGCTGATCCTGCGCCAGAGCCGGCTGATCCTGCGCCAGAGCCCACTGATCCTGCACCAGATGCACCAGAGCCCACTGATCCTGCACCAGTCCTGCCCAGCCCAAGACCCTCTTTGCTGCCGGATCCCCCCTTTCCTGTCAATTTCCCCATTAAAATTTTCGGGGGGCGCACACCTGAAGGGTCCTCACCGCCATGGCCGCCCGAAGGGTCCTCACCGCCATGGCCGCCCGAAGTGTCCTCACCGCCATGGCCGCCCGAAGGGTCCGACAGCTCCGCCCTGGACGCCCGAGGGTCCGACAGCTCCGCCCTGGACGCCCGAGGGTCCGACAGCCACACCCGCAGCCGTTTCCACCCTAGTCCCACGAGCTGCCAGCTCCGCCCTGGAGGCTTCCTGTCCTGTGCAACCACGCCCTCGTCAGCCTCCAGGGCGCCCACCCTCCCCCTTTGGATGTTATGCGGCGCGAGGACGCGCCTTCGGAGAGGGGGTGGTACTGTCACAGTTCACCAGTTATATTTTGCACTACAGTCCCCAGAATTCTCTTTGGCGCACCTGCAATCACTTTCCCCTGAATATTCACCTGCACCTGGTTACAATCAGTTACCTCATCACCCAGCTCTATAAAACTCTCACGCACACTTCAGTCTTGGTCAAGCCTCCAACAGGAATAGACCATAACCCATTGTCTCCCGAAGTCTCCGCATCATCCTGAATCCGCCAAGTAACGTATACTCATCTTTGAAATACTAACCTCTGTGTCCTTGTCCCGCTGTTCCCATTAAGTCCTGCCTGGTTCCATGTTTCCTGAGATATGGCATTCGTCTGAGTGTCCCACATTCCTGCTGAGATCTCCTTGCCCGCTGCTGCATCTGAAATAGAAAAGGACACCTATCAATGAACAGTGATTGTTTGAATCCAACTAACTTAAGAAGGATCTGCTCACCTGGAATCTGCTCTGCATGTAGCGATCATCACAGAATCTTCACCTGAACTTTGCCTACTCACCTTTGCACTTGTGTCACTTTGAATAAAGCAGTGTTGTGATTCACTTACCTCTGTCTCCGTGCCTGTATCCTGACAATATGAGACATTTCCTGATTCTTTTTTTTTTTTACATTAATTTAATCCCTCACCATAGCAAAACCGTTTGAGATATTCAATATCCGTTAACAATTTAGCATCTTTAATGTATTTTCATCATGTTGAAAAAGTTTGACGTGAATAAAATAAACTACTTAGGAGGAGTAGCTAAAAACTCAGAATCTGAAATCCACATTCAAACCAAAATATCTGACTTCCTGTTGGTCGTAGCTAATGACTGTAAATTAGAAAGTTGTCCGGCTCGAAGAGTACAATATACATACTGAGTCTTGTTACTGTAGATAAAACTAACCCCCCCACTTTTGTCAAAAGCATTAAGAAATTGACATACTTCCTGCTGCCAGTTGGTGGCGCTTTAACTTTGACTCACAATAGTCACATCCATGTGATCGGCCTCTTACAGCGAACACACTGCTGTAGTTTCATCAAGATCAGTTAATGTATGATGAAGTTATAACACACTTCCTGTTTCCATTATTCGCCATAAATTTGTTTCCTCGCCACGGCCAAACCGTTCGAGATATCAAAAATCCATCTGCAATTTATCATCCTCAATGTGTTGACCTCAAGGTGACCGTGTTTGGCAGTAAACGGATGCAAACTCTAGGAGAAGTACTTCAAATTCCAGAGCAAGCGTTCTCCAAACAACCCATAATAGCCGACTTCCTGTTGGGCTGGCGTAAAACTTGACCGAGGGAAAGTTGTTCGGCCCAATGAGATCTATATGTGTACGGAGTTTCATATTAATTCATGCAAGCGTATTTGATCTATGGACCAAGTTTTGGGGACCCCATTCAAGGGGGCGCTGTTGAGCCCCCCCTGCCACGCCCGGGTACCAGCTTCAGCTCGGCCCTGATGGCCGTGGGCTCTGACCTGTGTGCAAAGTTTCAAGAGTTTTCAAGCACGTTAAGGGCCCCAAAAGCCCCTGAAACCTTGAACACCATTAAAATAATAGTCAAATTCCCCAAACCCCACACACAGAGACAGAGGGAGAGGGAGGGAGAAAATTCTCCTGAAAATCACATTCAAACCAAAATATCTGAGTTTGTGTTGTTCGGAGCTAATGACTGTAAATTAGAAAGTTGTCCGACTCGAGGAGAACAATATACATACCGATTTTTGTTACTGTAGGTAAAACTAATACCCCATTTTTGACTAAAGGTGGCGCTACTGTGCCCCTCACCACACCCGTTTCTGAAACTTTGCACATGTCTACTGGCTAATAAATGTGATGTGTCTATCGAGTTTCATGCAATTTCAAGCATGCTAAGAGGCTCAAAAGCATCAAACAAGAATATTAAAGTTTGATGCGTTGCCAAGGCAACATTATCTTAGATAT
The DNA here is from genome assembly GCA_026230005.1 of Gila orcuttii. Lineage (NCBI taxonomy): Eukaryota > Metazoa > Chordata > Actinopteri > Cypriniformes > Leuciscidae > Gila > Gila orcuttii. The sequence continues at coordinate 45,432,795 of JAPDVR010000002.1, read as the reverse complement.
TAAATAATCCTTTCACAGGTCTACATCTGGCGTGTGTTTACATTATACAGATGAAGTTTGAAGCAAATCGGGTAAAAATAAGAGGGTGATTTCAAAGCATTTTGAAAGTGACACACTTCCTGCTGCCAGTTGGTGGCGCTATGACTTTGACTCACAATAGTCACATCCATGTGATCGGCCTCTTACAGCGAACACACTGCTGAAGTTTCATCAAGATCATATGCTGAAGTTCGTTTCCTCGCCACGGCCAAACCGTTCGAGATATCAAAAATCCCCTGGCAATTTTTCATCCTCAATGTCTTGACTTCATGCACACAGAGTTTCGTGGCGATTGGTTGAATTGTCTAGGAGGAGTATTTTAAATTCCACTGCATGCTTTTTCCAAACAACCCGAAATAGCCGACTTCCTGCTGGGCTGGGGTAAAAAGTCAGAGCATGAAGGATATATGAACCAATGAGATCTATATGTGTACCGAGTTTCATATTATTCCATGCAAGCGTGTTTGATTTATGGACCAAGTTTTCGGACCGCGTTCCAGGGGGCGCTGTCGAGCCCCCCTGCCACGCCCGGGTACCAGTCTGGCCCTGATGGCCGCGGGTTCTGACATTTGTGCAAAGTTTCAAGAGTTTTTTGAGCACGTTAAGGCCCCCAAAAGTGCCCAAAAGGTAGTAAAATAATAATAAGAAGAATAAATATAGCTGCGAGCAGCGATTACGGGCCCAAGCCGGTGGCACCGCAACCCCAGTTCCTTTAGTTAACTTAAGGCACCGGGGTGGTGGTCCGCCGGCTTTGGCCCTTCATCGCTGCTCGCAGCTATATATATATATATAAATATTCTTTTTTATATATTTATATACCGGCTTCTTTTTTATATATAAATATATATATATATATATATATATATATATATATATATATATATATTTATATATAAAAAAGAAGCCGGTGGCACCGCCACCCTAGTGCCTTTAGGGTTATTGTGCACGAAGTGCAAAAACGTAACCCTGCTTTGACTGTCGAAAAGAAGTGTGCTGTAGAGCTTGCATCAGTTTGGGTGCATCAAGTGCGCATCGAGGGCACATATCAACCACAAAGTATGCGTGAGCAACCTTCTGAAACCTAAAATGAAAAATGAGACACCTCATCCATGGGTCTCATGGATTTAACGGACACATGAAATAAGTAAACAAGACCGAGTATTCATATGAAGTGTGCCATTTTAATGTCATAGGATGTCATAGCTCAATATGTTTTTCAGCACTTAAATGTGTAAATATAGAAGCCCAGTATTTATCTGGAGGTCTTTGTACGGGTTTATTAATGTAATTATATTTTATGCTTATGTGTACTATGATATGCAATGGAAGTAAATTTTAATGTTTAACATGGGTGTATGCACAACACATAGCATACGATATAATATCTTAAGATTATTCATCATTATGTTGTCTCTGCTTTTTCTGTTTTAATGATATTCAGAACAGAAAAACTAAATGTTCCTTAATTTTAATTAACACTAACTTTATTCTCATCTGAATTATAAATAATTGTTCCCTTTCGTTGTCACTCCGAGTTACGTCGGATGACGACGAAATGGGGTTTCGCTTAGAAAGCCTATCAACTTCGAGTATTACAAAACGAGCCAATGGCAAAGAAATGCCATGGGTCTGCGGAATTTGCATGACGTAACTCCACCCCACCTCGTGGGTATAAAAGGAGGAAGTCCGCAACAGCAGTTTATGTTTTCGCTTCGGAGCCAAGTGTATTCTTCTCTCCACAAGCCAATTCTGAATTATCAGCTTCACGAACGAGTGCCTCGAGTGTTGGTGTGACGGCGATCTCCGGCGAGTGCGTGCTTCCTGCTTATCTCTGCAGTGGTTTATCAGAGAGCGCGTGCTTCCCCGGGCGCTTCAACACGTGAGTTCTCTCTCTAAAAGAGCGCACGCGGCACGTCTTTTTAAAGACGGCTCGCCCGTGCATTTAAAAAAAAAAAAAAAAACGAATGGTTGCGGCAGCTTGGTATCGGACTCTGATGGGCACGAGCGTTGTCTGGTATGTTTGGGCTTGATCATACTAGAGCAGCGCTCGTGGATGACTCATGTTCTCTCTGTGGGAACATGATCATCGCGTCATATAGGTCGAGACTCTGTGAACTCGCAAGAGTGAGAGTCCCCTCATCCACCCCCCGATCTTCGGCTGGTGGCCAGGGTGACCTGAGGGTGTTGGTCTGGAACAAGGCGCCGACTCCGTGTCCGTGACCCCAGCCTCCCCTCAACGGCGGTGCCCGCTAGTGAATAGGTGATTCCCACGAGTCTACCCTCTGGTGGCCCGTGTGTTTCATTTAAAGCTACAGAGGATGATACTATGTTTGTAGCAGCTTCACAAGGTGGGTTTGATTCTCTGCGAAGTGACGACTCGTCACAGCTGCCACCCTCTGGTGTGCATACGGCTGTGCCTGAGTCTGATCCAGAGATGACGGCCATGCTTTCCTGGGACGATTGGTTTTTGGGTAAGGCCGCCGACCCTCGTCCACGGCAAACCCCAATACCTTCCCTCCCGGACGTGCATGATGAGATCTCGAAGTCCCAGAAGACCCCCTGGTTTTCTCGGGACCGCTCGCTGATCTCATCCGCCTTTCCCCCCTCGATGGGGCCGCTGTCACGGGTACACTGGGGTTCCCCCGGCTGAACGCTCTGTTGCGATGCTATGTGTCCTCAGAGTGCTTCTTCTCGGCGCAATCCTAAGCACCCGCCCGTGGTCTATGGTTTTCGTCTACATTTGTGGCGAGATCCTATAGCACCACGGGACTGGCAGCCGCCTCTCTGCAGGCCATGGCCATTCTGCTGGTCCTCGACCCAGATGCTCATGGACTTGCACGAGGGCGGGACTGACCCAGGGCTCTTCACTGAGTCGCGCGCCGCCACTGACCTTGCTCTCCGAGCGACGAAAGTGGCCGTACGCTCCCTGGGTCAGGTGATGCCTACCATTCTGTGGCTGAACCTGTCTGATGTGCTGAATGTCGCGCGGCCCCGTCTGTCCGACGTTCCCATATCCCAGGTCGGCCTCTTCGGCGGTGCGGTTGAGAACTTCGCCCAACAGCTCTCAACCGCCCATGTGCAGACTGACGTGATTCTGTCCCGATGGCCCGCCGTCCGCTCAGATCCATCGGTCTGCCCACTGCCGAAGGCGCCCCCCCCGCGGCTCCCACCCCGCCCGTTTAAAGAGACGGGCCGGCTCTGGAAGCCGCGGGCGGACGCCACAGCCCTCTCCAGCCCCGCCCCCCGCTACGTGCCGGGTTAAGCGGCGCTCCTGAGACGGGCTCCACAGAGATGGGACTCAGTTCTTCCAGGAGTTGGTAGCAGGACCACTCCTTTCCCCGGTGGAGGGCCGGGGAAAAATCCTTATTCTCCTAAGAACTGACTCTCCCGTCTCTGGGAAGACAGTTCTCGGACGACACAGAGCGCCGCCCACAAGCCGTGCTCTCCTCGTCCCCCTCTGTCCCAGAGGTGCTTGACACGGCGTGCCGTCCACGGACCGCTTCGCCCCTGTCCCCCTCTGTCGCCAGACCCCTGCCAGAGCAGGCCCCCGCGGGACGACCAGCATGGTCCTCCCCTGGCCCCCTCTGTCAGGGCGCGGTTGCTAACTGTGCCCCCACACCGGGCCGCTATGCCGTCCACGTTTGGGCCAGTTACTCCGCTTCGCTGCCCCTCCGGGGGGACGCCTGTCGTCCGCTTGATCCCGCTGGTTCAGTTCTTGGGAGCCTGGTTAGAGCTTCCCCGTCTGTCCCGCTGGATCGCGCGCACCATCAGGCTCGGCTTGCGATTCAGTTCGCACGGTCTCCTCCCCGCTTCAGGGGAGTCCGCTCCACTTTGGTCGGTGGCAATGCCCCTATCATGAGAGCAGAGATTGCCACCCTGCTGGCGAAGGGTGCAATCGAGACTGTCCCTCCAGCCGAGATGAGGTCCGGGTTCTACAGCCCCTACTTCATTGTCCCCAAGAAAACCGGTGGGTTACGGCCAATCCTGGACTTGCGCGTGCTGAACCGCTCCCTTCACAGGCTGCCGTTCAAGATGCTCTCCGCCAAACGCGTTCTCGAATGCGTGCGGCCCCAGGATTGGTTTGCAGCGATCGACCTGAAGGACGCCTACTTTCATGTCTCCATTCTTCCTCGACACAGACCGTTCCTACGGTTTGCTTTCGAGGGGCAGGCATACCAGTACGCGGTTCTCCCTTTCGGGCTAGCCCTGTCTCCTCGCACCTTCACGAAGGTCGTCGAGGCTGCCCTTGTTCCCCTTCGGGAACACGGGGTTCGCATCCTGAGTTATATCGACGACTGGCTGATCCTAGCCCACTCTCGAGATCAGGTTTGCGAACACAGGGACCTAGTGCTCCGGCACCTAGCTCGTCTGGGCCTTCGGGTGAACTGGGAGAAGAGCAAACTTTGCCCCGTGCAGAGGATCTCTTTTCTCGGTATGGACATCGACTCGGTCGCCATGTCCGCGCAGCTTACGAGCGAGCGCGCACGCGCAGTCACTGCTGACTTGCCTGAGACATCTCAGGAGCAAGAATGCGGTTCCACTGAAACATTTTCAGAGGCTCCTGGGGCATATGGCATCTGCAGCCGCGGTCACGCCGCTCGGATTGCTTCATATGAGACCGCTTCAGCTTTGGCTTCGCGACCGAGTCCCGAGGTGGGCATGGCATCAAGGCACGCTCCGGGTACCAGTTACTCCGACCTGCCGTCAGTTCCTCACCCCGTGGTCGAACCTCAGTTTTCTCAGGGCGGGTGTCCCCCTGGAACGAGCTTCCCGGCATGTTGTGGTCTCCACGGATGCCTCCACCACGGGCTGGGGCGCCATGTGCAATGGACATGCTGCTGCGGGCTCCTGGACAGGACCCCAGCGGCTATGGCATGTCAATTGCCTCGAGTTGTTGGCAGTACAACTTGCCCTGCACCGCTTCCGGGCGTTGCTCAGGGGTCAACACGTACTAGTCCGCTCAGACAATACCGCTACTGTAGCGTACATCAACCATCAAGGTGGTCTACGCTCCCGCCGTATGTCACAACTCGCCCGCCACCTCCTTCTATGGAGTCAGAAGCATCTGAGGTCGCTTCGAGCCATTTTCATTCCCGGAGCCCTGAACTGTGCAGCCGACGAGCTCTCACGGCTTCAGCCCCTCCCTGGAGAATGGCGACTCCATCCCCAGTCGGTTCAGCTGATTTGGGACCAGTTCGGGGACGCACAGATAGATCTGTTTGCCTCTCACGACTCGACCCATTGCGCCCTGTATTTTTCCCTGACCGAGGGCACGCTCGGCACGGATGCACTGGCGCACAGCTGGCCGCCGGGCCGCAAATATGCGTTTCCCCCAGTGAGCCTTCTTGCGCAGACCTTGCGCAAGGTCAGGGAGGACGAGGAGCAGGTCATTTTGGTCGCGCCGTATTGGCCCGGCCGGACCTGGTTCCCCGAACTTACACTCCTCGCGACAGCACCTCCCTGGCCCATTCCTCTGAGGAAGGACCTTCTTTCTCAGGGACGGGGCACCGTGTGGCACCCTCGCCCCGATCTCTGGAGCCTCCACGTGTGGCTCCTGGACGGCTCGAGGTAGGTTTGAGTACCCTTCCACCAGCGGTGGCGGCTACCATCACTTCCGCTAGAGCGTCGTCCACGAGACACGTCTACGCGTTGAAGTGGAACCTCTTCGTCGACTGGTGCTCTTCTCACCGAGAAGACCCCCGGAGATGCTCGATCAGCGTTGTGCTTTCCTTCCTTCAGCAAGGGTTGGAGCGAAGGCTGTCTCCCTCCACCCTTAAGGTCTATGTTGCCGCCATTGCCGCACACCATGACCTAGTCGAAGGTAAGTCGGTAGGGAAGCACGACCTGGTCATCAGGTTCCTGAGAGGAGCGAGGAGACTAAATCCTCCTCGTCCTCCTCTCGTTCCCTCTTGGGACCTCTCAGTGGTTCTAACTGCCCTGAAGAGTGCTCCCTTTGAGCCCCTGCAATCAGTTGAGCTTAAGTTCCTGTCAATGAAGACAGCGCTCCTGGTTGCACTGGCCTCCATCAAGAGGGTAGGGGACCTGCACGCATTCTCCGTCGACGAAGCGTGCCTGGAATTCGGTCCGGCTTTCTCTCACGTGATCCTGAGACCCCGGCCCGGATATGTGCCCAAGGTTCCTACCACTCCCTTTCGGGACCAGGTGGTGAACCTGCAAGCGCTGCCCCCGGAGGAGGCAGACCCAGCCTTGGCACTGCTCTGTCCAGTA